>JAOBSW010000378.1:0-116231 GCA_026214975.1 Gentiana macrophylla
AGGCCATTACGGCCTCCGTTTTGCTTGCCGTTTGCGCCGGCGTGCCTTATTTATCGTTAAGTCGATATCACATCGATACTTCAAAGAAAATTACAAAGCGTTTTATTTTCGTACTTTTTCGTACCATAACTACTAGCGTGTGATATTTGATTCCTTGTACAAGGCCATTACGGCCTCCGTTTTCTTACCCGTTTGCGCGGCGTGCCTTATTTATCGTTAGTCGATATCACATCGATACTTCAAAGAAATTACAAACATTTTTTTCGTACTTTTTCGTACCCATAGAGTACTTAAGCGTGTGATTTTGATTCCTTGTACAAGGCCATTACGGCCTCCGTTTTGCTTACCCGTTTGTGCGGCGTGCCTTATTTATCGTTACAGTCGATATCACATCGATACTTCAAAGAAAATTACAAACGTTTTTTCGTACTTTTTCGTACCCATAAGTACTTAGCGTGTGATTTTGATTCCTTGTACAAGGCCATTACGGCCTCCGTTTTGCTTGCCGTTTGTGCGGCGTGCCTTATTTATCGTTAGTCGATATCACATCGATACTTCAAAAAATTACAAGCGTTTTTTTCGTACTTTCCGTACCCATAGAAGTACTAGCGTGTGTGATATTTGATTCCTTGTACAAGGCCATTCTGGCCTCCGTTTTGCTTGCCCGTTTTGCGGCGTGCCTTATTTATCGTTACAGTCGATATCACATCGATACTTCAAGAAATTACAAGCGTTTTTTTCGTACTTTTTCGTACCCATAGACTACTAACTGTGTGATTTTTGATTCCTTGTACAAGGCCATTCTGGCCTCCGTTTTCTTGCCGTTTGCGCCGGCGTGCCTTATTTATCGTTCTGGTCGATATCACATCAGTACTTCAAAGATAATTACAAACATTTTTTTCGTACTTTTTCGTACCCATAGAGTACTTAACTGTGTGATTTTTGATTCCTTGTACAAGGCCATTCCGGCCTCCGTTTTGCTTGCCCGTTTGTGCGGCGTGCCTTATTTATCGTTAAAGTCGATATCACATCGATAATTCAAAGAAAATTACAAAGCGTTTTTTCGTACTTTTTCGTACCGCATAAGTACTTAAGCGTGTGATATTTGATTCCTTGTACAAGGCCATTACGGCCTCCGTTTTGCTTGCCCGTTTGCGCGGCGTGCCTTATTTATCGTTAAGTCGATATCACATCAGTACTTCAAAGAAAATTACAAGCGTTTTATTTTCGTACTTTTTCGTACCCATAGACTACTACTAGCGTGTGATATTTGATTCCTTGTACAAGGCCATTACGGCCTCCGTTTTCTTGCCCGTTTGCGCGGCGTGCCTTATTTATCGTTAAGTCGATATCACGTGATACTTCAAAGAAAATTACAAACGTTTTTTTCGTACTTTTTCGTACCCATAGAGTATAGCGTGTGATTTTGATTCCTTGTACAAGGCCATTACGGCCTCCGTTTTGCTTACCCGTTTGTGCGGCGTGCCTTATTTATCGTTAAGTCGATATCACATGATAATTCAAAGAAAATTACAAGCGTTTTTCGTACTTTTTCGTACCCATAGAAGTATAGCGTGTGATATTTGATTCCTTGTACAAGGCCATTACGGCCTCCGTTTTGCTTACCCGTTTGCGCGGCGTGCCTTATTTATCGTTAAGTCGATATCGCATCGATACTTCAAAGAAAATTACAAGCGTTTTTTTCGTACTTTTTCCGTACCCATAGAACTACTAGCGTGTGATATTTGATTCCTTGTACAAGGCCATTACGGCCTCCGTTTTCTTGCCCGTTTTGCCGGCGTGCCTTATTTATCGTTAAGTCGATATCACATCGATACTTCAAAGAAAATTACAAACATTTTTTTCGTACTTTTTCGTACCCATAGAGTACTTAGCGTGTGATTTTGATTCCTTGTACAAAGCCATTACGGCCTCCGTTTTGCTTGCCCGTTTGTGCGGCGTGCCTTATTTATCGTTAAAGTCGATATCACATCGATAATTCAAAGAAAATTACAAAGCGTTTTTTCGTACTTTTTCGTACCCATAAGTACTATAGCGTGTGATATTTGATTCCTTGTACAAGGCCATTCTGGCCTCCGTTTTGCTTGCCGTTTCTGCCGGCGTGCCTTATTTATCGTTAAAGTCGATATCACATCGATACTTCAAAGAAATTACAAGCGTTTTTTTCGTACTTTTTCGTACCCATGAACTACTAGCGTGTGATATTTGATTCCTTGTACAAGGCCATTCTGGCCTCCGTTTTTCTTGCCGTTTCCTCCGGCGTGCCTTATTTATCGTTAAGTCGATATCACATCGATACTTCAAAGAAAATTACAAACATTTTTTTCGTACTTTTTCGTACCCATAGAGTACTTAGCGTGTGATTTTGATTCCTTGTACAAGGCCATTACGGCCTCCGTTTTCTTGCCGTTTTGCGGCGTGCCTTATTTATCGTTTAAGTCGATATCACATCGATACTTCAAAGAAAATTACAAACGTTTTTCGTACTTTTTCGTACCCATGAAGTACTTAGCGTGTGTGATTTTGATTCTTGTACAAGGCCATTACGGCCTCCGTTTTGCTTGCCGTTTGTGCGGCGTGCCTTATTTATCGTTACAGTCGATATCACATCGATTACTTCAAAGAAAATTACAAAGCGTTTTTTTCGTACTTTTTCGTACCCATAGAGTACTTAGCGTGTGATATTTGATTCCTTGTACAAGGCCATTACGGCCTCCGTTTTGCTTGCCCGTTTGTGCGGCGTGCCTTATTTATCGTTAAAGTCGATATCACATGATACTTCAAAGAAAATTACAAACATTTTTTATTACTTTTTTTCGTACCATGAGTACTATAGCGTGTGATATTTGATTCCTTGTACAAGGCCATTACGGCCTCCGTTTTGCTTGCCGTTTGCGGCGTGCCTTATTTATCGTTAAGTCGATATCACATCGGTACTTCAAAAAATTACAAAGCGTTTTTTTCGTACTTTTTCGTACCCATGCAGTATAGCGTGTGATATTTGATTCCTTGTACAAGGCCATTACGGCCTCCGTTTTGCTTGCCCGTTTGTGCGGCGTGCCTTATTTATCGTTAAAGTCGATATCACATCGGTACTTCAAAGAAATTACAAGCGTTTTTTTTCGTACTTTTTCCGTACCCATAGAGTACTTAGCGTGTGTGATTTTGATTCCTTGTACAAGGCCATTACGGCCTCCGTTTTGCTTGCCCGTTTGCGCGGCGTGCCTTATTTATCGTTAAGTCGATATCACATCAGTAATTCAAAGAGAATTGCAAACGTTTTTTTCGTACTTTTTTCGTACCCATAGAGTACTTAGCTGTGTGATATTTGATTCCTTGTACAAGGCCATTATGGCCTCCGTTTTCTTGCCGTTGTGCGGCGTGCCTTATTTATCGTTAAGTCGATATCATCGGTACTCAAAAAAATTACAAAGCGTTTTTCGTACTTTTTCGTACCCATGAGTACTTAAGCGTGTGATGATTTTGATTCTTGTACAAGGCCATTACGGCCTCCGTTTTGCTTGCCGTTTGCGCGGCGTGCCTTATTTATCGTTACGAGTCGATATCATCGAGTACTTCAAAGAAAATTACAAGCGTTTTTTTCGTACTTTTTCGTACCCATAGACTACTATAGCGTGTGATTTTGATTCTTGTACAAGGCCATTACGGCCTCCGTTTTTCTTACCCGTTTGTGCGGCGTGCCTTATTTATCGTTCTGGTCGATATCACATCAGTACTTCAAAGAAAATTACAAACGTTTTTTTTCGTACTTTTTTCGTACCCATAGACCGTGTGATTTTTGATTCCTTGTACAAGGCCATTCTGGCCTCGGTTTTGCTTGCCGTTTGCGCCGGCGTGCCTTATTTATCGTTCTGGTCGATATCACATCAGTACTTCAAAGAAAATTACAAACGTTTTTTTTCGTACTTTTTCGTACCCATGAAGTATAGCGTGTGATATTTGATTCCTGTACAAGGCCATTCGGCCTCCGTTTTCTTGCCGTTTTTGCGGCGTGCCTTATTTATCGTTAAGTCGATATCACATCGATACTTCAAGAAAATTACAAAGCGTTTTTCGTACTTTTTTCGTACCATAAGTACTACTAAGCGTGTGATATTTGATTCCTTGTACAAGGCCATTTACGGCCTCCGTTTTGCTTGCCGTTTGTGCGGCGTGCCTTATTTATCGTTAAAGTCGATATCACATCGATACTTCAAGAAAATTACAAACGTTTTTTTCGTACTTTTTCGTACCATAAGTACTTAGCGTGTGATTTTGATTCCTTGTACAAGGCCATTACGGCCTCCGTTTTGCTTGCCGTTTTGCGCGGCGTGCCTTATTTATCGTTAAGTCGATATCACATCGAGTACTTCAAAAAATTACAAGCGTTTTTTTCGTACTTTTTCGTACCCATAGACTACTAGCTGTGTGATATTTGATTCCTTGTACAAGGCCATTCTGGCCTCCGTTTTTCTTGCCGTTTGCGCGGCGTGCCCTATTTATCGTTACGGTGATATCACATCGATACTTCAAAGAAATTACAAAAATTTTTTTTTCGTACTTTTTCGTACCCATGAGTACTAAGCGTGTGATTTTGATTCCTTGTACAAGGCCATTCTGGCCTCCGTTTTTCTTACCCGTTTTGCTTGGCGTGCCTTATTTATCGTTAAGTCGATATCACACATGATACTTCAAAGAAATTACAAACATTTTTCATTACTACTTTACCGTACCCATAGAAGTACTTAGCGTGTGATTTTGATTCCTTGTACAAGGCCATTCTGGCCTCCGTTTTGCTTGCCGTTTGTGCCGGCGTGCCTTATTTATCGTTCTGGTCGATATCACATCAGTACTTCAAAGAGAATTACAAACGTTTTTTTTTCGTACTTTTTTTCGTACCCATAGAGTACTTAACTGTGTGATATTTGATTCCTTGTACAAGGCCATTCTGGCCTCCGTTTTGCTTGCCGTTTGCGCCGGCGTGCCTTATTTATCGTTCTGGTCGATATCACATCAGTACTTCAAAGAGAATTACAAACGTTTTTTTCGTACTTTTTCGTACCCATAACTACTTAGCGTGTGATATTTGATTCCTTGTACAAGGCCATTACGGCCTCCGTTTTCTTACCCGTTTTTGCGGCGTGCCTTATTTATCGTTAGTCGATATCACATCGATTACTTCAAAAAATTACAAACATTTTTCGTACTTTTCGTTGCCCATAAGTATAGCGTGTGATTTTGATTCCTTGTACAAGGCCATTACGGCCTCCGTTTGCTTGCCCGTTTGTGCGGCGTGCCTTATTTATCGTTAAGTCGATATCACATCGATACTTCAAAGAAATTACAAGCGTTTTTTTTCGTACTTTTTCGTACCCATAGAGTACTTAACTGTGTGATATTTGATTCCTTGTACAAGGCCATTACGGCCTCCGTTTTGCTTACCCGTTTTGCGGCGTGCCTTATTTATCGTTACAGTCGATATCACATCGATACTTCAAAGAAAATTACAAGCGTTTTTTTCGTACTTTTTCGTACCATAGAAGTACTTAGCGTGTGATATTTGATTCCTTGTACAAGGCCATTACGGCCTCCGTTTTCTTGCCCGTTTGCGCGGCGTGCCTTATTTATCGTTAAGGTCGATATCACATCGATACTTCAAAGAAAATTACAAACATTTTTCGTACTTTTTCATTACCCATGAAGTACTTAGCGTGTGATTTTGATTCCTTGTACAAGGCCATTACGGCCTCCGTTTTCTTACCCGTTTGTGCGGCGTGCCTTATTTATCGTTAAGTCGATATCACATCGGTACTTCAAAGAAAATTACAAGCGTTTTCGTACTTTTTTCGTACCCATGAAGTACTTAGCGTGTGATATTTGATTCCTTGTACAAGGCCATTACGGCCTCCGTTTGCTTGCCGTTTGTGCGGCGTGCCTTATTTATCGTTAAGTCGATATCACATCGATACTTCAAAGAAAATTACAAGCGTTTTTTTCGTACTTTTACGTACCCGTGAGTACTACTTAGCGTGTGATATTTGATTCCTTGTACAAGGCCATTACGGCCTCCGTTTTGCTTGCCCGTTTTGCGGCGTGCCTTATTTATCGTTAAGTCGATATCACATCGGTACTTCAAAGAAAATTACAAGCGTTTTATTTCGTACTTTTTCGTACCCATAGACTACTTAGCGTGTGATATTTTGATTCCTTGTACAAGGCCATTACGGCCTCCGTTTTCTTGCCGTTTTGCGGCGTGCCTTATTTATCGTTAAGTCGATATCACATCGATTACTTCAAAGAAATTACAAACGTTTTTTTTCGTACTTTTTCGTACCCATAAGTACTTAAGCGTGTGATTTTGATTCCTTGTACAAGGCCATTCGGCCTCCGTTTTGCTTGCCGTTTGTGCGGCGTGCCTTATTTATCGTTAAGTCGATATCACATCGGTACTTCAAAAGAAAATTACAAAGCGTTTTTTTTCGTACTTTTTCGTACCCCATAAGTACTTAAGCGTGTGATATTTGATTCCTTGTACAAGGCCATTACGGCCTCCGTTTTGCTTGCCGTTTGCGCGGCGTGCCTTATTTATCGTTACAGTCGATATCATCGATACTTCAAAGAAAATTACAAGCGTTTTATTTCGTACTTTTTCGTACCATAGACTACCTAAGCGTGTGATATTTGATTCCTTGTACAAGGCCATTACGGCCTCCGTTTTCTTACCCGTTTGTGCGGCGTGCCTTATTTATCGTTAAGTCGATATCACGCCAGTACTTCAAAGAAAATTACAAACATTTTTTCGTACTTTTTTTCGTACCCATAGAGTATAGCGTGTGATTTTGATTCCTTGTACAAGGCCATTACGGCCTCCGTTTTCTTGCCGTTTTTGCGGCGTGCCTTATTTATCGTTAAGTCGATATCACATCGATACTTCAAAGAAATTACAAGCGTTTTTTCGTACTTTTTCATTACCCATAAAGTACTTAGCTTGTGTGATTTTGATTCCTTGTACAAGGCCATTAAGCCTCCGTTTTGCTGCCGTTTGTGCGGCGTGCCTTATTTATCGTTACAGTCGATATCACATGATACTTCAAGAAAATTACAAACGTTTTTTCGTACTTTTTCGTACCCATAGAGTACTAGCGTGTGATATTTGATTCCTTGTACAAGGCCATTACGGCCTCCGTTTTCTTGCCCGTTTGCGCGGCGTGCCTTATTTATCGTTAAAGTGCGATATCACATCGAGTACTTCAAAGAAATTACAAGCGTTTTTTTCGTACTTTTTCGTACCCATGAGACTACCTAGCTTGTGTGATATTTGATTCGCGTGCACAAGGCCATTCGGCCTCCGTTTTCTTGCCGTTTTGCGGCGTGCCTTATTTATCGTTAAAGTGATATCATCGATGCTTCAAGAAATTTCCTTGTTTGCAAGGGCCATTCGGGTCTCCGCTTTGCTTGCCATTTGTGCGTGTGTGCCTTTATTTATCGATTGCTCAGTCGATATTGTAGTTTGTTGTATTTTAAATAATAGGGTGCCTAAAACAATTAATCACATGCTTTTCGGTGCAAGTGGGAGATTGTTAGAGTGTGATCCTAGAAAGACAATTTTGTAATTGTTTTATTTAATAAATGAAATGATGTTATTATTCATATTTATTATTCTCATATTCACCGATGTGACAATAGTTTTTACACTAAGAAAACCCTAAGTATATCGTTTATGTAATCACTTAACTTTCGATGTAATGGTATACATGGGAGGATTGAAGTTAGTGAAGATGTACTTAAAATACAATTAGCCCGTAGCGAAGTTAATGCGAAGTATCGGGTCTCTCCTTAACGTGCTATTAATGCCCGAGAACCACAGTTGGTGTGATTGTCTTATCCGGACTTTCTGTTAAAGAGAACCTAATGGGGCATTTATATATTGATAGATATATCATATAGAAATTTGGACCCGATTTGATTAGAGTTCACGATATATCCGTGTCGAAGTCTTATCGAATCAATGGATGATCATATTTATGGATATATCTTAATCCCGGTGGTGATCGCAGTCCAAGCTGCTTGAATCGTGATATGAAGTTTGACTTGACGGTTAGGATTACAACGAGTGCGTGGTGCGACCATCCATTCATCTTGGCATTGTCTTTGGATTGAGTGAGTAATCGTGTTATCACAGATACGGAATCCATTCCTTCCATTTACGGAAGTAGATACAACGATTCTTATTTGTTAATCTCAAACTGATCGATCGCGAAGTTCATATCACTGTGATTGATCACCCGATGAGTTGTATGAATTAATGATGACTTTAGGGGTTAATGGTAAATAAGGATAAGAGGTTCTAAAAAAGGGTTAACGGTAACTTCCCGATTTAGAATGAGCGATTCTATGGAGTGATTAATCCATATGTAATGATTATATCAATGGACGCTTATTATTCTTCTGATGAGGAGATAAATATAATCTGATAATCGGAGGAGGCGCGATCACGGGATTATGGTGGCATATTCTGTGATTGATTTATCGAATATAATTATTACATGCTCGTAAGATAATTATTTATTTGATTTATCGAGCCGCCGATTATTAGTCAGCATTATTCCATGACGTGCCTCTGCCAATATAAAGATAGTTTATTCTCTGGACGTCGAATCCTAATAATATTAATTTAGTTCTTGTTGGACTTTATTAAAGCGATATGTGAATTAATTGTTTATAAAACTATTAAATTAGTTGAAATTTAAATAATTAAATATGGAAAAGCATTTTCATAATCTTCGCCCAATTATTGTGTGATGGAAAAATTAATATTGGCTAGGTCAATATATGAAATTTTAGCCCCATGTCCTTATTTTGAGACAAGAAATTATTTTCTTGTGATTAATAAGACATGTGCTTAAAATATTTATTGGATAAATATTTATGGTAAATAATAAAGATAAAAATATTCTTGATTTGTTCTAGAATATTTTGAGATTATCTTTATTTAATAGGATGATTATAATTGATTTTGTATTAATTATAAAATCCTTGGAGATGGATGATTACCTCTGTATATAAAGAGAGTTCTCGAAAGCCTTACACACACACTAAAATTCTTGAGTTCCACCTCTTGGGTAGAGGAGGAAGAAATTTTCGACCAAGGGGAGTTAAAGGAGAATCTTGGAGATTTTCCGGGTAGCATATCGGAAGGATTCGAGGCGAGAATTTCCTTCCACGGAGTTGCTTGGATCAAGCATGATTGGAAGATCATTGGTGCTCTTCACACCACAACCTTCATCCTATCCATTGCGGTTCTTCAACTTGGATTTTGAGATCCAAGAGGTATGTTCTACAACACTTGTAGAAGTAGATCTAGTTATTTTTATTCGTGTATTTTATAGATTCAGATCCATAAATCGTTTCCAGCGGATGCGGATGATATTACTAGCAGTAGATAGCTGATGCCAAGGGGATCCTATATTTATACGATAAAATATTAGATCTGGGTGGTAAAACATGTAGATTTTTTATCCCAATTTTTTGGGGCCGATGCATATGTTTAATTTTTATGCTTATGAATGTGCGTGGTTGAAGAGATGGATTGGGGTTGGCAATTGTTTACCGTTAGATCTATTGTAAACTCATATAAACGATGAAAATTCGTCCATATGAGTATAGAATTTATGTAATTTTTTTATTGCAATTTTAATTTCCAGAAAATAGATCTGTTTAGTAGCTGTTTAGTATTTTTTCTTTTCCGTTGATCGAACCGTTGAAACGAAGATCCCTCCGGTCAGAATCAAGATTAGAAGATGATGATCAACTCACAAATTTTGTCGTCGATCGAGAGTCCGTTTCGATATCCGTTTGATGCTGAGAAGAGGCTGCTGTAACAGAAAAACGCAGGATTCACAGAAACACCATCTGTGACTTCCTCGATTTTCTGGGAGAGTTTGGACCGTTGAAAAGCAAATCCGACCGTTCAGATTGATAAAATTTGAGTTTTGGACGTACTGCATAAAATTTCAGGTCGATCGATTCATCTCGATTCCCGATCTGCCTCAGGAAGTCCTTGATGCAGTGCAGTTAAAAAAGTCAGATTCAGCACTTAAGTTTGGCGGTTTACTTTGGAGAAAATTGGTAAGTCAAAGCACCTGATCCAACCGTCCATATTGAAGTTCAAGGAGTGGAAGAAAAGATTCGGAAAGTTTCGTCCCGATCCGAGTTCGTTGCGTTCCGATCATCTCATGAATTTGAACAGCTGCAGATTTAGTTAGAAAGTAGTAAACCCTAGTTAGGGTTTTGGTTTTATTTTATAATAGATTAGACGTGGGGGTGCCAACTGATCCATCTCGGTGTTTAAATTTTCCTTAATTTATTTTATGTGTTCGATCATAAAATAGATATAAAAAACGAATTGCCATGACATGCATCATATCATTAAATCACTCCATGCATACATGTAGAATTTTAATTTTGGTAATTAAAATAGGCATGTATACAAACTCGATGTAATTAGTTGAAATTTAATTAATACGCGGGTAATTAATAAATTTGTAACTAATTAAAGATCCGAGGCGGGTTAAGAAATCGTTAAGCCTGATTGTGTGTTCTCGGTGAACGCTGCTTAAAGCACAAAGCGAGATCCGTTTTCGATTCGTAGTGTCTGAGATTGAAATGATGGTAAAAGAACAATAAATCTTGGATAAAAAGCGGTTCGCTTTATAGGTTGGGTGGTCAATCGAGCTTGATTCGACCGACTTAACCTCTCCAGTGGTGATATGCACGGGGTCCGGGCAAGACTAAGCTACACCGGAGGAGAAACGGAGAGGGGATTCCTTCTTATCTCAATAAGGCCGTCTTGACCCGATTTGGTCCGATTGTCACATATGTTCCAACGAATGGGGACGGGTAGAGCACCTACGTTACCGACACATTATTCGGAATCCTTGATTTGATGTGCTTTTATGTTAACATCAAAAGACGTGAATTGAGTTAACCCACAAACTTCCAAAATATTGAGTGGGAGCGGGAGGCGCAACAACCCACTGCCTCTACTATAGATACAAGTAAGTGAGAGAAGGGTGGCGCCGAGGCGCTTTGATTCGTCCCTACGGATGGGTGTTCACCTATCAACGTTCATGGCTTGCCTGTCTCCGAAGGATAGGATTGGTACTCGTCGGGTCACCGACCTATCCTCGGACGACACACTGGGGCGTACCCTAAAGAGATCCGATATAAGAGTCACACTCATCAAGGGCGGTATTTTTGATAAATACCAGGCTAAAAGGAAGGTAGTCAATGAATAAAGGGATGTTCGATTCTTCGTAGGATACTCTGATTCTCACAAGTTATTCATTGATTTAACCGTTGATCTCTTTGACCTACCTATCTGCTGCAGACGTAGATGCAAGGTTAAAACCTTGGAATGGTAGAGAGTAGACTTATTTTTTGTTTACAATTCTTAAAATTTAATATAGTAGTGTTAAATTGAATTAATTTTTGTCATTTATTTCTAAACATTATCATACTCACTAAATTGCTTACAATTGACTAGTATTGACTTCGTTAAAAGTGGAAAGTAACTAGGGCGTTGAACTAGTTAATCGATAATGCAATTATTTTTAAGTAAGAGATATTTTCTCTTAAGCCTTTTAAACCAAAGTGACATATAGGGTATGTCACTAGTGTCATTCTGTCAAGCGAAGACAAACTTAGTTTAAAGGTGACTTTGGACTTTGAAATTTTCTAGTGAATTTTGAGTATGTAGTAATTACACGAGTAATTTTCTAATTGAAAAATTGGAAAATCATGAAGTTG
This sequence comes from Gentiana macrophylla, assembly GCA_026214975.1. Taxonomy (NCBI): domain Eukaryota; kingdom Viridiplantae; phylum Streptophyta; class Magnoliopsida; order Gentianales; family Gentianaceae; genus Gentiana; species Gentiana macrophylla. The sequence goes on from JAOBSW010000378.1 coordinate 11,830, forward strand.
TTACTAGTTGGGCGATATTTGGAATCGATGAACTAGTGGGAGCTTTATGATTTGTTGCTTTCTTTCTAGAACATTAGAAAGTGTATGTGAGCTACACACATAACCGTTCTAATTGAAAACCAGGAAAGCTCATAAATATTTGCTAGTTAGAGCGATATTTGGAATCGATGAACTAGTGGGAGTTTCTATGATTTGTTGTTTCTTCCGGAAACAATAGAACTATGTGCGAAACATTTTTAATCGAAAAAAATCGGAAATTCATAAAAAAATAGCATTGCTTCGTTAGAGGCGGTATTTGGAACCGAAAAACTAGTGGGAGCTTTAATGTTATGATTTGTTGTTTTTTACGGTATATTAGAAAATCCGAGAAGTCTCGACGAGTAACACTCGAAATAGACATCCCACGGTTCAAGAAGTAGTGTCTACTCAAAGCGAACCGGCCGTTCAAGACCGTTCCATTCACGGAAAGTCAAGAATGGGTGAATATGTCTAAAAGTGTTAGTCACCTAAAGCGAGAAAACTTTAAAGTGAACCGAAAATTAATTAGCGAAAATCATAAGGATAAGGAAAGTGATTTTGGATCACCAACCTATGAATCCTTGGTGATTTTCTCTGAGCTAAGTTCTTTGGAAGAACAATGTGTAGCGGTGCATTTAACGATTAAAAGAGTAAACAGCGGGCGGAGTTAATTTTAGCTAGAAAAGTGGGAGTGATATAGTTAGAAATGAATCTCGGGTTCAATCCTTGAATATCGCGGAAAATTTTTTTCCGTTTACGATTCGTTGGAACAAATAGGTTTACCTTCTATTCGATAATTTGTTTGTCGCATAGAAAGTGAATATACCATTTGTAGTACTAATCCAAGACTCGGCTTTTGTTTGATAAAGTCAAAACCACTTAGAAATGCAATATGTATATAAACACATCTTAAGAGCATTAAAAGCAATTGGTTTCTATATTTAGATAAACGCTTCTTTTCATATTCTATAGTTAGTGCATAGTCCCTAAAAGACAAGATTCAAGGCGGCTCATGGGTGATTCCTCTTCTCCGATCTGGTTATATTGTCTCAAAGGTTACGATGACTAAGTTTCCTTTCAACTGGAAAGGATAATGGTTATAAAGAAGTAACATAGCTTGTTTAAGGCGACGCACGAGGGTCTCGATGAAAGATACAAGCTAGTAGGAGCTTCCGAGTAGTGACTTTTTGTCGATAACTATTCGAACACTCCGGTCAGTTTATCCAAAATATTTTGAGGTTCTCTGTTTTCAATGTCAGAGATAGAGTATTCTATACTCGGAATAGGCCATTCATAGTCCTCGAGGACTGATGCTCAGCTTTGCCTCGTTTGTGACATGTTCTCTGTCAAGTGAGAAACCGTAAAATTGCCTTATATATGTTTTTAGATGTGCTACAATACTACTCGCATAACTCAATAAAGATATTAGAAGCAAAATATCGGTTTACATTGAAATGTAAGACCGAAGTCTACCCTAGAATATGCTTTGGAATTTCACGGATAAGGTGTGGATTCGGTTCACCCCACTTCCATAAATATAAGCATTTAGCACACGGTGCTTGAAGGTAGGTCTGGAAATTTCGCCGCGAACACGTTCGGTCGCTGATCAATCGTTCTATATCTTGTAGCATTGAGAAAAAGGTTTGTTATAAGATTCTTGAATCGGGAAGTGACGATTATCGCATTGGCAGTCCTTCCACGATAGAATCACATGATAAAGTAAAACCTTAAACCTTGAAATACACGTTTACCAAGGTAGTTACTAAGCGATTAAAATCGGATCACATCCAACATCGGTTGTTGGTGATAACACTAAATACTACTAAACTAGATCGTAATTTTGATCCACCGAGAATGTAATTGGGGTATGGTTTATCCATTACCCATTACTGAGTTCGGGTGACTTTGTAGTCCGAGGATCGATTGATGACCTATGGCTCTTTTGTGAATTTGTATAGGATTACGATAATGTGAGGTTGGTTTAATTGCCATAACCACAGTGAATGGAGTTCGGTACTCCGGTTCTGTTTACTTCTTGTAGAACCACTCGAGGCGCCCTCAGTCCAAAGGGGGAGTACTGGATCTCACATGGAAAAGAGTAGAATGAGTTCGGTATTGCATGATTTCGTTCAAAAAAGCGAGAAAATAGGGGTGATTCCTAAGACTTTCTTGCCAAACAAACGAGTGCGGGATTCATTTGAATGCAGAAGGGTATTGACTTATGAACTTAGCGGGATGACCGCCAAGCTTAATGTCCTTTGTGGATAAAAAGCAAACCTCTCGGTCCATTGGAAGTCGTATAAATCTACAATATGTGGATTTGATCAAAGATATTGATAAGTCTTTTGTAGATCGGATATCAATTTTAGTGCATTGAGTGAATATATATATATTAGTGTTTGTGAAGGATAACAACACGCACCGAGTTGGAATCAACACGGGTGTGTTATCCAAGTCGAGAATCGACAATACCACAATTCTCCCAACGTGAAGATTTGGACAACATTCTTAAGAGTTTGACTCAAGTCGAATTCATTAGAATCAGTCCACCGTTTCCCATCCATCTTATTGGTTAAGATGATCGCATCTGTATGCAACATTCAACGAGGAAGTTCTACCCTATGCATACCGGGAATGACTCTCACAAATCTTCGGATCGGGAGAAATGGGATAGATTCTCTTTCTAGTAAAGAGATGGTCGGAGTTATTGAGCGTCAATTTGATCGAATCATAGATTCGGTTAACTCAAGCAAGTTTAGTATGTCCTTTAGTATCTTGAAGAGAAGCGAGGAACAATATCGCGGACATATTCATGTATGAACCTGGATATGTGTGATACAACGATTTTGACTTTAAGTCAGATTGAGGATGATCGTTAAGTCGATCTCGGGCTCGATGTTTACTCGAGTATCACATGATTTGATGGACGGTAAGCTTTCGATTCTCACGGATCGTGCTAGGGGCGACAACCCCGACTAATCATTAAGACCCATGACATTTAGATGTAGGTACTCCCGAGTCAATGACCTATCCTACGACTGTACTGTATCGGGTCTCCCTTTAACGTGCTATTAATGCGCCCAGAACACAATAGGTGTGATTGTCTTATCCGGACTTTCGGTTAAGAGAACCTAATGGGGCATTTATATACGATAGATATATCATATGAAGGTCGGACTTCATTTGATTAGAGTTCACGATATAATTCCGTGTCGAGAAGTCTTATCGAATCAATGGATGATCATATTTATGGATATATCTTAATCCCGAGGTGATCACAGGTCAAGCGCTTGAATCGATTAAGTTTGACTTGGCGGTTAAAGATTGATTCGAGTCTGTCTGATCCGAATTACCCCATCTTGGCATTGCAATCGATTGAGTGAGTAGTCCGTGTTATCATAGATACGGAATCCATTCCTTCCATTTATGGAAGTAGATAAAGATGATTCGGATCATATTTACCCACAATCGGTTTAAGGATCATATTTACCCACAATCGGTTTAGGATCATCTTCCACTTGCCCCATCGAGGCTACTCGCCATTTCTAAATCCATGCCGTATCGGCCGGTGGCGAACTCACTCGCGGTGCGTCTGGGTGGAACGAGAATGTTGGAATTGACTGTTGTATTATTAGTATTGTTTATAGGAACATCGCCCGCAATACAATAGGCTCCCGATGTCATTTGAGAGTAATTCCTACAGTACAATTGTACTTGAGGTCTGGTCGTTCATATAACTTTCCTCCAAAAGCGTGAAAGTTAGTAATGAGACTAGCACTTTGTTATCTTCGGTTTAAATTCTAATTGAATCCCATAAATCCTCCCGTGTATATACCATGCCCGGGTTAAGTGATTACATAAACGATATACTTAGGGTTTTACATGCTGTAGTGTAAATACTTCATTGTCAAGCATCATTGATTATGAGAATAATAAATATGAATAATAATATCATTTCATTTATTAAATAAAACAATTTCAAATTGTCTTTCGGGCATCACACTCAACAATCTCCACTTGCACGAAAGCATGTGATTTAATTGTTTTAAGCACACCTCTATTATTTAAAATACAACAAACTACATCTCCACTTGCTCTAAAGCAATGGAGACCCATCCCATTCTAGTTACTCCATTAAGCATATCATAACCATTTCGTATTCAAAGTACACTCCGAGTATGCCGTCGTAGGATAGGTCATTGAGGATCGAACAGATCTATTCGTGTATATATAGATCTAGATTCTTCCAAATTCGCTTCATTGCCGGATGATATTACTAACCAGGATCTATTCTACAAAGGGGGTTGTAGAACATACCTTTTGGATCTCAAATCCAAATCGAGAAGAACCGCAAGGAGGATGAATTGGGAGTAGATGTGATGAGCACCACGAATCTTCCGACGATCGCATGATCCAAGCAATTCCAGTGGAAGGAATTCCTAATTTCGAACCCTTTCTGATATGCTACAACGGAAAAATCTCAAGATTTCCCCTCCTCTACTTGGTCGAAAATTCTTCTTTCTTTTTCAAAGGAAGAAGTCTAGAATTTTGTTAATGTGTTGAGCTTGGGAGAACTCTTTTATATAATAGAAGAGTAAAGCTTAGCTTCAAGGATTTTATTATTCCAATAAATAAATCCATAAATAAAAAGATAATCTCATAATATTTTAGAACAAATCTAAAAATAATATTTATCTTTATTTATTACCATAAATATTTATCCAATAAATATTTTATCTTATTAATGTCTTTTTAATACACAAGAAAACTAATTCCTTTGTTAAAATAGGACATGTGTGGCGCCACAAAATATATGACTTAGTCATATTAATTTTAACATTACACAATAATTGGGCCAAGACCATGGAAAATGTCTTTCCACATATTTAATTATTTTTAGCAACTAATTTAATAGTCCATTAAACAATTAATTCACATATCGTTTTAATAAAGTCCAACATGAACTAAATCAATATTATTAGATTCGACGTCCGAGAATATACATGCTATATTGTGGAGGCACGTCGGGACCACTCAGATTAATAATCGGTGACTCGATAAATCAAATAAATAATTATCCTACGAGCAGAATAATTATATTCGATAAATCAATCATGAATATGCCACCATAATCCGTGGCGCACTCCTCGATTATAAGATTATATTTATCTCCTCACGAAAGTAATGGCGTCCACCGATATAATCATTTCATATGGATTAATCCTCCATAGACCTGCTCATTCTAATCGAGGAAGTTACCGTTAACCCCACCGAACATCTTGTCCTTACTTACCGTTAACCCCTAGTGATCAATAATTCAAATAACCTCCATGGTAGCTAATCAAGGTAATATGAATCCATGGATCGATCAATGTTCGTGGATTAACTCATTAAAGAGGCTGTCTATCTACTTCATAAATGGAAGGAATGGATTCCATTATCTGTGATAACACGGACTACTCACTCAATCCAGTACAATGCCAAGATGGGGTGTGATTGAGATCACGAGACTTGGCAGTAATCCTTAACCGTCAAGTCAAACTTCACCATTGATTCAAGCGGTTGGACTGTGATCACCTCGGAGATTAAGATATATCCATAAATATGATCATCCATTTGATTCGATAAGACTTCTCGATTATGGAATTATCGCTAAGTAGGAACTCACAACAAATCGGTCCATTTTATATGATATATCTATCATATATAAATGCCCCATTAGTTCTCTTAACGAAAGTCCGGATAAGACAATCACACCTATTGTGTTATGGGCACATTAATAGACGTTAAAGGAGATCAGATACTCGATTATTAACTTCACTGTACTGGCTAATTGTATTTTAAGTACATCTTCACTAACTCAATCCTCCTCCGATGTATATACCATACAATTGAGTTAAGTTATTACATAAAACAATATACTTTAGGGTTTTCATAAGTGGTAAATACTATTGTCACATCGGTGATTACAGAGAATAATAAATATGAATAATAATATCATTTCATTTATTAAATAAAACAATTACAAAATTGTCTTTCGGGCATCACACCTAACAATCTCCACTTGCACGAAAAACATGTGATTAATGTTTTAGAGCACACCCTATTATTTAAAATACAACAAACTACATCTCCCACTTGCTCTGAAAGCAATGGAGACTCATCCCGTATGCTAGTGCCCACTAAGCATATCATAACCATTCGCATTCCAAAGTACACTCCGAGTATGCCGTCGTAGGATAGAGTCGTTGACTCGGGAGTACCTACATCTAAAATGTCATGGGTCTTAATGATTAGTCGGGTTGTCGGCTTGGGACGATCCGTAGAATCGAAGCGTTACGGTCCATCTAATCACGTGGTGCGAGTAAACAATGAGCCGAGATCGACTTAATGATCATCCTCAATCGACTTAAAGTCAAAATCGTATCACACATATCCAAATTCATACATGAATATGTCCGCATATTATTCCTCGTTCTCTCAAAGATACTAAAGGAAATACTTAAACTTGCTTTGTTAACACCGAATCTAAGATTCGATCAAAGTTGACGTTCAATAACCCTGACCATCTCTTGTCACCAAAGAGAATCCATCCCATTTCTCTTTATCCAGAAGATTTAGAGAGTCATTCTGGGCATAGGGTAGAACTTCTCGTTGAATGTTGCATACCTGATGCATCATCTTAACCAATAAGATGGATGGGAAACCGGTAGATCGATTCAATGAATTCGACAGAGTCAAACTCTTAAGAATGTTGTCCAAATCTCATTGCGAGAGAATTGTGGTATTGTCGGATTGATTGGATAACACACACATATTTGATTCCAACTAGTGGAGTGTCATCCTTCACAAAACACTAATATATATTTATATATTCACTACTATACTAAAATTGATATCCGATCTACAAAAGACTTATCAATATTACGGTCAAATCCACATATTGTAGAAATATATGACTTCCAATGACCTAGAGAGGTTTGCTTTTATCCACAAAGGACATAAGCCTCAATGCCGATCATCCTATCATAAGTTCATAAGTCAATACCATCTGTTTTTGAATGAATCCGGACTCCGTTTGTTTGGCAAAGAAAGTCTCAGAATCACCTTATTTTTGCTTTTGAGCGGTAAATCATGCAATACCGAACTCATTCTACTCTTTTCCGTGTAGATCCAATTACTCCATTTTTGGGCACGAGGCGCAGGTGGTTCTGAAGTATGAACGGCTTGCAGTACCAAACTCCATTCACGTAGGGGTTATGAAGCTTGTAAACCAACTCTCATTATTATGATCTATCGCTCACAAAAGAGCATAGGTCATCGATCGTCATCCTTAGACTACAAAGTCACGCAGAAACTAAGTAACGGGTGATGGATAAACCATACTCCTACTACATTACGGTGGATCGAAATTTCGATCTAGTTTAAGTAGTATTTAGTGTTATCACCAACAACCGATGTTGGGCGTGATGCGATTTTAATCGATTAGTAACTACCTTTAGTAAATGTGCTTCAAGGTTTAAGGTTTGCTTGATCATGGATTCTACTCAGAAAGGATGTAACGGATATCTTTGTCCCTTCCCGATTTCAAGAATCCTATATCTAACCTTTATACTCAATAGTTTAAAAGATATAGCACGAATGGTCATTGACCGAGCGTATGCCACGAAATTCTGGTCTTACCTTCAAGCACCGTGTGCTAAATGCTTATATTTAGCGGAGTGGGGTGAACCGAATCCACACCTTATCCGTTAAATTCCAAAGCATATTCTAGGTAGACTTCTCGATCTTACATTTCAATGTAAACCGTTATTTCGCTTCCAATATCTTTATTGAGTCTGTGGTACTTTGGCGCAATTTTAATTTCCAGAAAATAGATCTGTTTAGTAGCTGTTTAGTTATTTCGTGTTTCCCGTTGATCGAACCGTTGAAACGAAGATCCCTCCGGTAAGAATCAAGATTAGAAGATGATGATCAACTCCACAAATTTTGGCGTCGATCAGAGTCTGTTTCGATATCCGTTTGATGCTGCGAAGAGGCTGCTGTAACAGAAAAACGCAGGATTCACAGAAACACTATCTGTGACTTCCTCGATTTTCTGGGAGAGTTTGGACCGTTGAAACGCAAATCCGACCGTTCAGATTGATCAACTGGAGGTTTCGGACGTACCATAAAATTTCAGGTCGATCGAGTTCATCTCGATTCCCGATCTGCCTCAGGAAGTCCCTTGATGCAGTGCAGTCAAAGTCAGATTCAGCAGCAAGTTTGGAGGTTTACTGGAGAAAATTGGTAAGTCAAAGCAACTGATCCAACCGTCCATATTGAAGTTCAAGGGTGAACAAAAGATCTGGAAATTTTGTCCGATCCGAGTTCGCTTGGTTTCCCGATCATGAAGAGTCAGTACAGCTGCAGATTTAGTTAGAAAGTAGCAAAGCCTAGTTAGGGTTTTGGTTTTATTTTATAATAGATTAGATATGCGAGTGCCAACGATCCATCTCGGTGTTTAAATTTTCCGCAATTTATTTTTATGTGTTTGATCAATAAATAGATATAAAATCGGAATTGCCATGACATGCATCATATCATAAATCCACTCCATGCATACATGCCAGAATTTTAATTTTGGTAATTAAAATAGGCATGTATACAAACTCGTGTAATTAGTTGAAATTTAATTAATATGTGGTAATTAATTCAATTTAGTAACTAATTAAAGATAGATCCAGGGCGGGTTATGAAATCGTTAGGCCTTTGATTGTGTGTTCTCGGTGAACCGCAGCAAAAGCTTCGCGAGATCACGTTTTCAATTGTAGTAGTCTCTGAGGTTGAATGATGGTAAAAGAACAATCACTTTGGATAAAAGCGGTTCGCCTATAGGTTGGGTGGTCAAGCCTGAGCTGGCTTTCGACCGACTTAACCCTCCTAGTGTGATGCATGCGGGGGTCCGGCAAGACTAAGCTACACCGGAGAATGGAGGGTGATTCCTTCTTATCTCTTAACGTGAAAATTTGTCTTGACCCGATTTCGTCGTCGCTTATCACATATGTTCCAACGAATAGGGCGGGTAGGCTTTCGTTACCCGACACCATTCGGAATCCTTGATTTGATGAGCTTTTATGATAACATAAAAAAGGCGTGGTTAGTTAACCCACAACCACTTCCAAAATATTGAGTGGGAGCGGGAGCGGCTGACCAACCCACGGCCTCTACTATAGATACAAGTAAGTGAGAGAAGGGTGACGCCTCGAGGCGCTTTTGATTTTCGTCCCCAGGATGAATTGTTCACCTATCAACATTCATGGCTTGGTCTCCGAAAGGATAGAGATTTACGGTACTTGTCGGGTCAACGGCCTATCCCAAGACGGCACACTCGGGCGTACCTAAGAGATCCGATATAGTAGGTCACACTCATCATGGGTATTTTTGGAAATATCTGGAGGCTGCTGAAAAGGAAGGTAGTCAATGAATAAAGGGATGTTCGATCTCGTGGGATGTCCGATTCTCACAAGTTATTCATTGATGAGATTGTCTCGATTTAACCGTCATCTCTTTGACTCACTCCAGGCAAGACTTGAGATGCGAGGTTAAAACCGGAATGGTGTAAGTAGACTTATTTTTTAGTTTACAATTCCTAAAATAAAATAATATAGTAGTGTTAAACTTGAATTAATTTATGTCATTTTATTTACGAAGATTATCCACCCACTAAATTGCTTAAAATTTATAATTGACTAGTATTGACTTAGTTAAAAAGGAAAGTAAACTAGGGCGTTGAACTAGTTAATCGATAATAAATTAATTTTAAGGAAGAGATAGTTTTCTCTTAAGCCTTTTAAAAACAAGAGTGACATATAGGTATGTCACTAGTGTGGGTCGTGTCAAGCGGAAGACAAACTTAGTTTGATCAAAGGTGATTTGGACTTTGAAATTCTTAGTGAATTTTGAGTATGTAGTAATTACACGAGTAATTTTCTAATTGAAAATTGGAAAATCATGAAGTGTTACTAGTTAGACGATATTTGGAATCGATGAACTAGTGGGCTTTATGATTTGTTGTTTTTCTAGAACATTGAAAGTGTTACAGCGACTACACACGTATTCGTTAATTGAAAAACCGGAAAGTCATGAAATGTTGCTAGTTAGGCGATATTTGGAATCGATGAACTGGTGGGAGTTTCTATGATTTGTTGTTTTCTAAAACAATAGAACTATATGCGAAAAGATTTTCAAATCGAAAAAATCGGGAAATTCATAAAAATAAAGCATTGTCGTTAGAGGCGGTATTTGGAACCGATAAACAAGTGGGAGCTTTAATGTTATGATTTGTTGTTTTTCCTCATATATTAGAAAATCCGAGAAGTCTACGACAGTAACACTCAAAATAGACATCCACGGTTCAAGAGTAGTGTCTACTCAAACCGAAACCGCTGTTTCAGCCCCATTTCCATTCATTGAAAGTCAAGAATGGGAGAATATGTCTAAAAGTGTTAGTCACCTAAAGCGAAAATTTTAAGGGTTGAACGAAAATTAATTAGCTGAAAATCATAGGATAAGGACGGTGATTTTGGATCACCAACCTATGAATCCTTGGTGATTTTTCGAGCTAAGTTCTTTGGAAGAACAAGGTAGCAGTGCATTTAACGATTAAAAGAGTAAACAAGGCGTTAATTTTAGCTAGAATAGTGGGAGTGATATAAGGAAATGAATCTCGGGGTTCAATCCTTGGATATCGCGGAAAATTCATTTTAAATTCCCAAGACTCGTTGGAGCGAATGGATTTACCTTCTATTAGAGTAATTTGTTTGTCGTATGAAAGTGAATATACCATTTGTAATCACGAATCCAAGACTCGGACTTTTGTTTGATAAAGTCAAAACCACTTACAACCGCTGAAATATGTATATAAACACATCTTAAGAACTATTAAAAGCAATTGGTTTCTATATTTAGATAAACGCTTCTTCATATTCCATAGTTAGTGCATAGTCCCTAAAAGACAAGACACGAAAGGCGGCTCGAGGTGATTCCTTTCTCCTATCTGGTATATATTGTCTCAAAGGTTCAATGACTAAGTTTCCTTTCAATCGGGAAAGGATAATGGATATAAAGAAGTAACATATAAGCTTGTTCATGGCGACCTTCAGTCGATGAAGATGCTTAGAGCTAGTAAGAGCTTCCAGTAGTGACTTCTTGTCGATAATCATTCAAACACTCCGGTAAGTTTATCCAAAATATTTTGAGGGTTTCTCTATTTTCCATGAGATAGAGTATTCTATACTCGAATAGGCCATTCATAGTCCTCGGGGCGATGCTCACCGCTACCACGTTGCCGACATGTTCTCACTAAGTGAGAAACCATTAAAATTGCTTTATATATGTTTTTAGATGTGCTACAATACCTTTGCTTAACTCAATAAAGATATTGGAAGCGAAATAGCGGTTTACGTTGAAATGTAAGACCGAGAAGTCTACTAGTATATGCTTTGGAATTTACGGATAAGGTGTGGATTCGGTTCACTCCCCCTTCCATAAATATAAGCATTTAGCACACGGTGCTTGTAGGTAGATGTCGAAATTTAGTGAACACGTTCGGTCATGACCAATCGTTCTATATCTTGTAGCATTGAAAAAGGTTTGTTATAAGATTCTTGAAATCGGGAAGGGAGTTATCGCATTGCGTCCTTTACGATAAGTCATGAGCGATGGAAACCTTAAACCTTGCGATGACGTTTACTCAAGTGGTTACTAGCGATTAAAAATCGGACCACATCCAACATCGGTTGTTGGTGATAACACTAAATACTACTAAACTAGATCGTAATTTCGGCCCACCCGTGAATGGTGGGGTATGGTTTATCCATTACCCATTACGGGTTCTACGGACTTTGTAGTCCGGAGGATCGATTAGTGACCTATGGCTCTTTTTGAGCGATGTGAGGATTACGATAATAGAGGTTGGTTTAATAGCCATAACCACTGGTGAATGAGTTCGGCACTCCAGTGCATTCATACTCTTGTAGAACCACTGAGCGTCTCGGGCCCGAGGGAGTAATTGGATCTACGGGAAAGAGAGTAGAATGAGTTCGGTATTGCATGATTTACGTTCAAAAGCGAGAAAATAAGGGTGATTCCACTGAGACTTTCTTGCCAAACAAGCGAGTGCGGATTCATTCAAAATGTAGAAGGGTATTGACTTATGAACTTATGACAGGGATATTTGCCAAGGCTTATGTCTTTGTGGATAAAAAGCAAACCTCTCGGTCATTGGAAGTCATATATTTCTACAATATGTGGATTTGACCAGACTATTGATAAGACTTTTGTAAATTTGGATATCAATTTTAGTACATGTAGTGAATATATAAATATATATTAGTGTTTGTGAAGGATAACACTGCACGAGCTTGGAATCAACATGGGTGTGTTATCAAGTCGAATCGACAATACCACAATTCTTCTACAATGAGATTTGGACAACATTCTTAAAGTTTGACTCGGTCGAATTCATTAGAATCGATCCACTGGTTTTTATCCATCTTATTGGTTAAGATGATGCATCTGTATGCAACATTCAACGAGGAAGTTCTACCTATGCCTGGGAATGACTCTCAAATCTTGGATCGAGAAATGGGATAAATTCTCTTTCTAGTAAGAGATGGTCGAGGGTTATTGAGCGTCAACTTTGATCAGATCTTAGATTAAGCGGTTAACAAAGCAAGTTTAGTATGTCCTTTAGTATCTTGAAGAGAGCGAGGAACAATATCAGGACATATTCATGTGTGAACTTGGATATGTGTGATACACTCGATTTTGACTTTAAATTGATTGAGGATGATCGTTAAGTGATCCTAGGGCTGAGTGTTTCTCGATACCACATGATTTGATGGACCGGTAACGCGTTGATTCACTGGATCGTCTCGAGGCCGACAACCTGACTAATCATTAAGACCCATGACATTTAGGAGCTTAGATGTGCTCCCAGTACCTGACCTATCCTACGACGGCATACTCGGAGTGTACTTTGGAAATGCAAATGGTTATGACATGCTTAGTAGGTACTAGAATACGAGGATAAGTCTCCTATTGCTTTAGAGCAAGTGGGAGATGTAGTTTGTTGTATTTTAAATAATAGAGTGTGCTCTAAAACAATTAATCACATTCTTTCGTGCAAGTGGAGATTGTTAGGTGATGATGCCGAAAGACAATTTTGTAATTGTTTTATTTAATAAATGAAATGATGTTATTATTCATATTTATTATTCTCATATTCACCCGATGTGACAATAGTATTTACACTTCTGAAAACCACAAGTATATCGTTTATGTAATCACTTAACTTTCGAGTGTATGGTATATAACGGGAGGATTGAGTTAGTGAAGATGTACTTAAAATACAATTAGCCGTAGTGAAGTTAATCGAGAGTATCGGGTCTCTCCTTTAACGTGCTATTAATGCGCGAAGAACAGCCAATAGGTGTGATTGTCTTATCCGACTCGGTTAAGAGAACCTGGTGGGGCATTTATATATGATAGATATATCATATATAAATTTGGACCCGATTTTGATTAGAGTTCACGATATAATTCCGTGTCGAGAAGTCTTGCTCGAATCAATGGATGATCATATTTATGGATATATCTTAATCTCCGAGGTGATCAGATCCACTGCTTGAATCGGTATGAAGTTTGACTTGACGGTTAAGGATTACACTGAAGTCTGTGCGGTGCGAATTACCCCATCTTGGCATTGTAATGGATTGAGTGAGTAGTCTGTGTTATCACAGAATACGGAATCCATTCCTTCCATTTATGGAAGTAGATAAACTGATTCCACTTATTTGTTAATCCTAGAAACTGATCGATCATGCGAGTTCATATCACAATGATTGATCACGGTGGAGTTGTATGAATTAATTGATCACTAAGTTAATGGTAAATAAGGATAAGAAGGTTCTAAAAGGGTTAACGGTAACTTCCCGATTTAGAATGAGAACCGATCTATGGAGGATTAATCCATATGTAATGATTATATCAATGGACGCTTATTATTATTCTCGTGAGGAGATAAATATAATCTTTTGGGCATTACAATTACAATTAAATAAAACAATTACAAAATTGTCTTTCGGGCATTACACCTACAACAATCTCCCACTTGCAACGAAAGCATGTGATTAATTGTTTTAGAGCACACCCTATTATTTAAAACTACAAAGAAACTACATCTCCACTTGCTCTAAAGCAATGGATATAAATCCCGTATTTTAGTACCCACAAAACTTTATCATAACCATTTTGATTCCAAAGTACACTCAGTATGCCGTCAGGATGGGTCAGGTGACTCCGGGAGCACCTATATCTGAATGTCATGGGTCTTAATGATCGGTCGGGTTGTCGGCTCGAGGCGATCCGTAGAATCAAACGTCGCGGTCCATCTAATCATGTGGTACTTTCCCGATATGCTCTTGAACTCAGTGATTTCGGAAATCCTTATAAGCCACCCTTCATCGTTTGCACAATGATGTGGTATCGACTTTCCAAATCTGTAATCACCCAGGATATGAAAAAAGGAAATCCTTAAGCTATATCGCCTCTGCAGCTACTACAAAGCCGTTTAATCACCCAACTAGTTAAAGTCGAGTTGGCGTTCTTTGGATTCTTCCAACAATAGCTTCAACACACAAGATAAACAACGAGACCGAGATCGACTTAACGCGATCATCCTTAATCGACACAAAGTCGAACAGTGTATTCTCACATATCAAGTTCACAATTGAATATGCCCGTGATATTATTCCTCGTTCTCTCAAGATACTAAAGGACATGCTAAACTTGCTTTGTTAATTGCCGAATGTAAGATTCGATCAAAATTGACGTTCAACAACTCGACCATCTCTTGTCACAAAGAAATCCATCCCATTTCTCTTTATCCGAAGATTTAGAGAGTCATTCACGAGGCATAGGGTAGAACTTCCTCGATGAATGTTGCATACGCAGTATGCATCATCTTAACCAATAAGATGGATGGAAACGATGTTGATTCTAATGAATTCGACCGAAGTCAAACTCAGAGAATGTTGTCCAAATCTACTTCTGAGAGGAATTTGTGGCATTGTCGATTGACTTGAGATAACACACCCATGTTGATTCAAGCGGAGTGCAAGTGTTATCCTTCACAAACACTAATATATATGTATATATTCACCATGTACTAAAAAATTGATATCGGACTTCAAAGACTTATCAATATTACGGTCAAATCCATATATTATAGAAATATATGACTTCCAATGACCAAGAGGTTTGCTTTTTTATCCACAAAGGACATAAGCCTTGTGACAGTCATCACAATCAATAAGTTCATAATGCAATACCCATACGATTTCGAATGAATCGATTCCGTTTGTTTGGCAAGAAAATCTCAGGGAAATCACCCCTCATTTCTCTCGCTTTTGAACGGAAATCATGCAATAATACTAGGTGGTAAGAGAGTCCAACGTCACGATTAACTCTCTACTTCAGGAATTACCCTAGACCACTCAAGCTTTGCTCTGAAAGATAAACTTTCATATTCATTCTACTCTCTTCCATGTAGATCCAATTACTCCCACCGGGGCTGAGGGCACGCGAGGTGGTTCAGTGAGAGCAGAAACGTAACCGAGTCATCGAACTCCATTCTGCTGTGTGGTTACTGGCTATTAAACCAACCTCTATTATCGAGAATCTATCACGCTCACAAAAGAGCCATAGGTCATCAATCGATCCTCGAGACTACAAAGTCCGCAGAATCGTAATGGGTAATGGATAAACCATACCCCAATACTTCTTTGGATGGATCGAAATGCGATCTAGTTTAGTAGTATTTAGTGTTATCACCAACAACCCGATGTTGGATGTGGTGCGATTTTAATCGGATTAAGTAACTACCTTGAGTAAACGCATTTCAAGGTTCAAGGTTTCTTGTTCATGGATTCTATCGTAAAGGATGCAACTGATATACTTTGCCCCTTCCCGATGTCAAAAGAATCGAGCAATAACCTTTTTCTCAATGCTACCAAGATATATAACGATTGGTCATGCGGCCGAGGCGTATATGCGAAATTCGGTCAAACCATCAAGCATCACGTGCTAAATGCTTATATTGACGGAATTTGGGTGAACCGAATCCACTCATTATCCGTTAATTCCAAAGCACATTCTGGTAGACTTCTCGGTTCTACACTTCAATGTAAACCGTTATTTTCTTCAATATCTTTATTGAGTTAAGCGATTGTATTGTGGCACATCTACAACTATGTAAAGGCAATTCGGTGGTTTCTTCCTTGAGTGAAAGCATTTCCTTTGTGAGGCAGATTCGAGCATGGGTCCACACAGGACTATGTGATGGCCCATTCACTGAGTATAGAATACTCCATCTCCGACAAAATCGAGACACCTTTGAATATTTTGGATAAACTTGCAGGAGTGTTTGAGTAGTTGTCGGACTGTAAGTCACTACTCATAAGCCCTTACTAGCTTGTATCTTTCATCAAACCCGAAGGTCGTCATGAACAAGCTATGTTACTTCTTTATAACCATTATCCTTTCCGATTGAAGGAAAATTAGTCATTGAACCTTTAAGACAATCTAACGAGGTGCGGGAGAAAGAATCACCACAACCCAGTCTTGAGGTCTTGTCTTTAGGGACCATGCACTAAGCCTGTGGAATATGAAGAAGTGTTTATAAATATAGAAACCAATTGCTTTTAATAGTTCTTAAGGTCTGTGTTTTATATACTTATTTCGTGATTTGTAAGTGGTTTTGACTTTATCAAACAAAAGTCGAGTCTTGGATTCGTGACTACAAATGGTATATTCACTTCCACTTACGACAAACAAATTATCGAATAGAAGGTAAATCCATTCGTTCCAACGATCTTAAACTGAAAATAAATTTTCCGCTGACATATCAAGGATTGAATCCAAATTCATTTCCCTCATATCACTCCCATTTATTTATAGCTAAAATTACGCCCGTTGTCTAGTCTGTGTCGTTAATGCATAACTATCTTGTTCTTCCAAAGAACATAGTCCACGAAAATCACCAGGATTCATAGGTTGGTGATCCAAATCACTATCCTTATCCTATGGTTTCGATTTATTAATTTTCGGTTTAGCTTTAAAATCAACTTTCGCTTTTAGATGACTAACACTCTTAGAGCATACTCTCTCCCATTCTTGACTTTCCATAAATGGAAACTTGATTTTGAACTAGCGATTCGTGTGAGTAGATACTACTCTTGAACCGTGGGATGTCTATTCTGAGTGTTACTTGTCGAAGACTTAGCCAGATTTTCTAATATACTAGAAAAACAACAAATCATAACATTAAAGCTCCCACTAAGTTTATCGGTTCCAAATACCGTCCTAACCAAAGAATGCTTCATTTTATGATTTTCCAAATTTTCAATTTGAAAATCTCTCGTGTAAACACTTACATAGATTCTAATGTTTTCGGAAAAAAATACAAATCATAAAACTCCCACTAGTTCATCGATTCCAAATATCGTCTAACTAGCAGCAGTTCATGATTTTCCGATTTTTCAATTAGAACGATTACGCAGTAGTCACTACACCTGCGAAAATTCACTAGAAGAATTTCAAAGTCCGAAATCACCTTTGATCAAACTAAGTTTGTCTTCCGTTTGACACGAATGACATTTAGTGACATGCCTATATGTCACTCTGGCTTTTCAAAGGCTTAAGAGAAAATATCTCTTTTGAAAAATAATTTGCATTATCAATTAACTAGTTCAACGTCCTAGTTACTTTCCCACTTTTTAACGAAGTCAATACTAGTCAATTATAAATTTTAAGCAATTTAGTAAGGGATATAATCTTTTTGTAAATAAAATGACATATATTAATTCAAGTTTAACACTACTATATTTATTTTAGGAATTGTAAACTAAAAATTAAGTCTACTCTGCCATTCCAAGGTTTAACCTCGCATCTCGATTGTCGCCTTAGGGTAGGTCAAAGAGATGACGGTTAAAGCGAGACAATCTCATCAATGAATAACTTGTGAGAATCGAACATCCACGAGAATCGAACATCCCTTTATTCATTGACTACCTTCCTTTTAAGCCTAGGTATTACCAAAAATACCCATGATGAGTGTGACCTACTATATCGGATCTTTAAGTACGCCTCGAGTGTGCCGTCTTAGGATAGGTCAAGTGACCCGACGAGCACCGTAAATCCTATCCTTCGGGAGACCAAGCCATGAATGTTGATAGGGTGAACACCATCCTTAGGGGACGAAATCAAAGCGCCGCGTGGCGTCACCCTCTCTCACTCACTACTATGTATAGTAGAGGGAGTAGGGTTGGTCACTTGCCTACCGCTCCTCCAGCACTCAATATTTTGGAAGTGGTGGTGGGTTAACTAATCCACGTCTTTTTGATATTAACATAAAAGCACATCAAATCAAGGATTCGAATGGTGTCGATAACGCAAAGGCAAGCCTCACCCCGTCCTATTCGTTGGGAACATATGTGACGGCCGGACGAAATCGGGTCAAGAGAGCCCTATTGAGATTAGAAGGAATCACCCCTCTCCGCTCTCGGTTTGGCTTAGTCTTGCCGGACCAGTGCATACATCACACTAGGAGGTTAAGTCGTTTGAGCGGAAACTCGATTGACCACCCAAACTCATAAATGAACCGTTTTATCCAAGATTTCTTTGTTCTTTTACCATCATTCAATCTCGTAGACACTACGAATTGCCTGAAAGCGTGATCTCGTTTGGGCTTTAAGGCGGTTCACTGAGAACACACACCGAAAGGCTTAACGATTTCATAACCCGTCCTCGGATCTTTAATTAGTTACTAAATTAAATTAATTACCACATATTAATAAAATTTCAACTAATTACACGAGTTTATATACATGCCTATTTTAATTACCAAAATTAAAATGCTACATGTATGCATGGAGTGGATTTATGATATGATGTATATGTCATGGCAATTCGATTTTATATCTATTTTATGATCAAACACATAAAAAATAAATCACGGAAAATTTAAACACCGAGATGGATCGTTGGCACCCTGCATCTAATCTATTAGAAAATAAAAAAAAACAAGCCAAAACTCTAACGCTAGGTTATACTTTCTAACTAAATCTGCGATTGTTGAACTCTTCGACGATCGGCATACCAAAACTTAGAGTAGAAGTAGACTTATTTTTTAGTTTACAACCCTAAAATTTAATATAGTAGTGTTAAACTTGAATTAATATATGTCATTTTATTTACGATTATATCCTTACTAAATTGCTTAAAAATTAATTGACTAGTATTGACTTTGTTAAAAAGTGGAAAGTAACTAGGACGTTGAACTAGTTAATCGATAATGCAATTATTTTTTCTGTAAAGAGATATTTCTCTTAAGCCTTTTAAAAATCAGAGTGACATATAGATATGTCACTGTCACCTAATCGTACAAACGGGAGACAAACTTAGTGATTTCGGACTTTAAATTCTTAGTGAATTTTGAGTGTGTGTGTTGATTACACGAGTAATTTTCTAATTGAAAAATCGGAAAATCATGAAGTGTTACTAGTTGGACGATATTTGGAATCGATGAACTAGATGGGAGCTTTAAGGATTTGTTGTTTTCTAGAACATTAGAAAATTGTAGTCGACTTCATAACGTAAATTCTAATTGAAAAACCGGAAAGTCATGAAATGTTGCTAGTTAGAGCGATATTTGGAATCGATGAACTAGTGGGAGTTTCTATGATTTGTTGTTTCCTGGAAACAATAGAACTATATACTAAAGATTTTCTAATCGAAAAAAATCGGAAAATCACTTAAAATAAAGCATTGCTCGTTAGGCGGTATTTGGAACCGAAAAACTAGTGGGAGCTTTAATGTTATGATTTGTTGTTTTTTCTGGTATATTGAAAATCGAGAAGTCGACGAGTAACACTCGAAATAGACATTTTGTGGTTCAAGAAGTAGTATCTACTCAAGCAGACATTGGTTCGAAATCAATTTCCATTCAAGGAAAGTCAGAATGGGAGAATATGTCTAAAAGTGTTAGTCATCTAACTGAGTAAACTTTAAGGCTAAATCGAAAATTAATTAGCGAAAATCATAGGATAGGCCGGTGATTTTGGATCACCAACCTATGAATCCTTGGCGATTTTCTTGAGCTAAGTTCTTTGGAAGAACAATGTAGCGATTGCATTTAACGATTAATAGACAGCGACGGTAATTTTAGCAAAATAGTGGGAGTGATATGAGGAAATGAATCTCAGATTCAATCCTTGATGCTCGCTTGAAGATTTATTTTACGTTTAAGATTCGTGGAACGAATGGATTTACCTTTTATTAGATAATTTTGTTTGTCTTATGTAAAGTGAATATACCATTTGTGAAATACGAATCTAAGACTCCGGACTTTTGTTTGATAAAGTCAAAACCACTTAGTGACTTCATTTGAAATATGTATATAAAACACATCTTAAGAACTATTAAAAGCAATTGGTTTCTATATTTGGATAAGCAGCTTCTTCATATTCCATAGTTAGTGCATAGTCCCTAAAACAGCAAGACAAGAGGCGCTCGGCGTGATTCCTTTCTCGGTCTGAGTTATATTGTCTCAAAGGTTCAATGACTAAGTTTCCTTTTCAATCGGGAAAGGATAATGGATATAAAGAGTAACATAGCTTGTTCAAGGCGGCGACTTGAGTGATGAATCTCTGAGCTAGTAGAGCTTCAAGTAGTGACTTCTTGTCCATGAAACTATTCAAACACTCGGTAAGTTTATCCAGAAATATTACCCAGAGGTTTCTCTGTTTTCAGTCAGAGATAGAGTATTCTATGCCTCGAAATGGGCCATCACGTAGTCTAGGGGCTGATGCTCCGGCCTACCTCATGGTGAAATGCTTTCAGCTAAGTGAGAAACCGTTAAATTGCTCTATATATTTTTAGATGTGCTACAATATTTTAACGCTTAACTCAAAAAGATATTGGAGCGAAATAACGGTTTACATTGAAATGTAAGACCGAGAAGTCCACAGAATATGCTTTGGAATTTCGGATAAGGTGTGGATTCGGTTCACCTTACTTCGTAAATATATAGCATTTAACTGACACGGTGTGCCAAGGTAAGGCTGAATTTTGTGCATACGTTCGGGTCGTGACCATTCGTGCTATATCTTTTAAACTATTGAGTATAAAGGTTAGATATAGGATTCTTGAAATCGGGAAGGACACAGTTATCTTTGTTGCATCATTCACGATAGAATCCATGATCGAAAAACCTTGAACCTTGAATGCGTTTACTCAAAGTAATTACTAAGCGATTAAAATGTCCACATCCAACATCGGTTGTTGGTGATAACACTAAATACCCCTACTAAACTAGATCGCAATTTGATCCACCCGTGAATGCCAGTGGGGTATGGTTTATCCATCACCCGTTACGAAGATTACTGCAGGACTTTGTAGTCTAGGATCGATCGATGACCTATGCTCTTTTTGTGAGCTGATATAAGATTCTGATAATAGAGGTTGATTTACAAGCCATAACCCCGTGAATGAAGTTTGGTACTCGGAGCACATACCATACTCTGTGGTAGAACACACGGCGTCTCGGGCCCTGCTAGGAGAAGTGGATCTACGACGAAAAAGAGTAGAATGAGTTCGGTATTGCATGATTTCGTTCAAAAGCGAGGAAAATAGGGGTGATTCCTGAGACTTTCTTGCACAAACAAGCGGAGTCTGGATTCATTCGAAGCGAAGGTATTGACTTATGAACTTATGATAGGATGATTTGTCAAGGCTTAGGTCGCTGTGGATAAAAAGCAAACCTCTCGGTCATTGGAAGTCATATATTTCTACAATATGGATTTGACGAATATTGATAGAGTCTCTTTTGTGCAGATTGGATATCAATTTTAGTATAGTAGTGAATATATAAATATATATTAGTGTTTGTGAAGGATAACACTTGCACCGGTTGGAATCAACATGTGGTGTGTTATACGAAGTCGAAATCGACAATACCACAATTCTCACATAGAGATTTGGACAACGATACAGAAGAGTTTGACTAGGCTCAATTCATTAGAATCGATCAGCACAGTTTCCCATCCATCTTATTTGGTTAAGATGATGCATCTGTATATTCAACATTCAACGAGGAAGTTCTACCCCTATGCCTCAGGAATGACTCTCTAAATCTTTGGATCAAGAGAAATGGGATAGATTCTCTTTTCTAGTAAGAGATGGTGGAGTTATTGAGCGTCAACTTTGATCGAATCTTAGATTGGCGGTTAACAAAGCAAGTTTAGTGGTATTTCCTTTAGTATCCTGGAGAGAACGAGGAATAATATGCGGACATATTCATGTATGAACTTGGATATGTGATACATGCGATTTTGACTTTAAGTCGAGTTGAGGGTGATCGTTAAGTCGATCTCGGACTCAGTGTTTTCAGTACCACATGATTGGAGGAGGATAGACCGGTAACGCGTTCGATTCTACGGATCGTCTCGGGCCGACATAACTGACTAATCATTAAGACCCATGACATTTAGATGTAGGTACTTCCCGAGTCAGCGACCTATCCTCTGACGGCATACTCGGTGTGCTTTGGAATCGAATGGTTATGATATGCTTAGTGGGTACTAGCATCACGGGATGAGTCTCATTCTTTTAGAGCAAGTGGGAGATGTAGTTTGTTGTATTTTAAATAATAGGGTGTGCTCTAAAACAATTAATCACAAGCTTTCGTGCAAGTGGGAGATTGTTAGGTGTGATGCCCGAAAGACAATTTTTGTAATTGTTTATTTAATAAATGAAATGATATTATTATTCATATTTATTATTCTCGTAATCACCGATGTGACAATAGTATTTACACTACGAGAAAACTATAAAATTATATTGTTTATGTAATCACTTAACTCGGTGTATGGTATACATCGGGAGGATTAAGTTAGTGAAGATGTACTTAAAATACAATTAGCCCGTAGTGAAGTTAATCGAGTATCGGGTCTCTCTTAATGTGCTATTAATGTGCCAATAACACAAATAGGTGTGATTGTCTTATCCGGACTTTTGATTTACAGAGAACCTAATGGGGCATTTATATATGATAGATATATCATATAAATTTGGACCGATTTGGTTAGAGTTCACGCGATATAATTCCGTGAATCGAGAAGTCTTATCGAATCAATGGATGATCATATTTATGGATATATCTTAATCCTGAGGTGATCGATCCAAGCGCTTGAATCGATATGAAGTTTGACTTGGCGGTTAAGGATTACCTTTAGTGCAGTGATGCAGATTACTCCCATCTTGGCATTATCTTTGGATTGAGTGGTGAGTACGTATTTATCACGGATATCGAATCCATTCCTTCCATTTATGGAAGTAGATGAAGCCGATTCCACTTTATGAGTTAATCTAGACATTGATCGATCCATGGGATTCATATTACAACGATTAGCTACCGGTGAGTTATTTGAATTTTATTGATCACTAGGGGGGGTTAATGGTAAGTAAGGACAAGATGTTGAAAGGGTTAATGATAACTTCCGATTTAGAATGAAGCGATCATGGAGGATTAATCCATATGAAATGATTATATCGGTGGGCGACTTATTACTTTCTCTGTGAGGAGATAAATATAATCTTATAATCGGAGGAGTGCGATCCAGGATTATGGTGGCATATTCTGTGATTGATTTATCGAATATATAATTATTACATTTAGTCGGATAATTATTTATTTGATTTATCGGGAATCACGATTATTAGTCCATAGTCCTAGACGTGCCTCTAATATAGCATAGATATTCTCGGACGTCCGAATCCTAATAATATTAATTTAGTTCATATTGACTTTATTAAAGCGATATGTGAATTAATTGTTTAGTGGACTATTAAATTAGTTAGAACTAAATAATTAAAATAATTGGAAAGACATTTTCCTAATCTTGGCAATTAATGCAGATGTGGCAAAATCATCAAAGTGACTAGGTCACAAAGTGATTCACGTCCATGACATTTTATGGAAACAAGAATTGTTTTCCTTGTGTATTAATAAGACATAATGCATAAAATATTTATTGGATAAATATTTATGGTAAATAATAAAGATAAAAATATTCTTGATTTGTTACAGAATATTTTGAGATTATCTTTTATTTAATAGGATTATTATAATTGATTTTGTATTAATTATAAAATCCTTGGAGAGGAAGGATTACTCTCTATATAAAGAGTTCTCCAAGTCTAAAAGGCGCCAATAAATTTGACTTCTCCTCTGTAGAGAGAAGAAGTGATAATTTCGGCCAAAGGGGTTAAGGGAAAATCTTGGAGATTTTCCGGTAGCATATCGGAGGGTGCAGTGAGAATTCCTTGCACGGGAATTGCTTGGATCACACGTGCGGAAGATCGTGGTGCTCTTCACATCATTGTTCGATCATCCTAATAAGCGGTTCTCCAACTTGGATTTTGAGATCCAAGAGGTATGTTCTACAACTTACTTGTAGATGTAGATTTAATGTTTTATTCGTGTATTATATAGATCTAGATCCTAAATCGCCTCCGGCAACAAGGATGAGTACATTACTAACAGTCAAACTCCATTGCTTTTAGTTAGAAAGTAGTAAACCCTAGTTAGGGTTTTGGTTTTATTTTCTAATAGATTAGATCACGGGGGTACCAACTTGATCCATCTCGGTGTTTAAATTTTCCGCATTTATTTTTATGTGTTTGATCATAAAATAGATATAAAACCCGAATTGCCATGACATGCATCATATCATAAATCCACTCCATGCATACATGTAGAATTTTAATTTTGGTAATTAAAATAGGCATGTATACAAACTCGTGTAATTAGTTGAAATTTAATTGTCGTGGTAATTAATTAATTTAGTAACTAATTAAAGATCCGAGGAGCGGGTTATGAAATCGTTAGGCCTTTCGGTGTGTGTTCTCGGTGAACCGCCTTAAAGCCCAAAGCGAGATCACGTTTTGATTAGTGAGTCTCGAGATTGAATGATGAGCAAAAGAACAATAAATCTTGGATAAAAAAAAGCAGTTCGCCTATAGGTTGGGTGGTCAGCGGAAGCTTGGCTCGACGACTTAACCCTCTGGTGTGATGTATGCCGGGGGTCGGCAAGACTAAGCCAAACCGAGGCGGAGGGTGATTCCTTACAATCTCGATAGGGCTCTCTTGGCCCGATTTCGTCGGTACATCACATATGTTCCATGAATAGGGCGGGTAGGCTTGCCTACATTACCGACACCATTCGGAATCCTTGATTTGATGTGCTTTTATGTTAACATCAAAAGGCGTAGTTAGTTAACCCACCACTTACTTCCAAATTGTTATTGAGTGGGAGAGGAGGCGGCAGCTGACCAACCAGCGGCCTCTCTTATAGATACAAGTAAGTGAGAGAAGGGTGGCGCCTCGCGGCGGCGTTGATTGAGTCCCTACGGATGGTGTTCACCCCTATCAACATTCATGGCTTGGTCTCCAAAAGGATAGATTTACGGGTACTCGTCGGGTCAGCGACCTTATCCTTGACAGCCTTTCGGGCGTGCACAAGAGATCCGATATAGTAGGTCACACTCATAAAGGATATTTTTGGAAATATCTAGGCTAAAAAAAGGAAGGTAGTCAATGAATAAAGGGATGTTCGATTCTGCGTCACGATGTTTGATTCTCACAAGTTATTCATTGATGAGATTATCTCGATTTAACCGTCATCTCTTTGACCTACCTTGGAAGTGTGCCTCGTTGAGATGAGGTTAAAACCTTGGAATGGTAGAGTAGACTTAATTTTAGTTTAATTCCTAAAATAAAATATAGTAGTGTTAAACTTGAATTAATACATGTCATTTTATTTCTGACATTATATCCACTTACTAAATTGCTTAAAATTTATAATTGACTAGTATTGACTTAGTTAAAAAGTGGAAAGTAACTAGGGCGTTGAACTAAGTTAATCGATAATGCAATTATTTTTCGAAAGAGATATTTTCTCTTAAGCCTTTTAAAACGGTGACATTATGGGTATGTCACTAGTGTCTTCGTGTGGCAGACGGAGACAAACTTAGGTGATTTAGGACTTTAAAATTCTTCTAGTGAATTTTGAATGTAGCTTAATGAATTACACGAGTAATTTTAATAATTGAAAAGAAAATCATGAAGTATTATTAGTTGGAGCGATATTTGGAATCGATGAACTAGTAGGACTTTATGATTTGTTGTTTTTCTAGAACATTAGAAAAGGGTGTCGACTACACACGTAATCGTTCTAATTGAAAAACCGAAGAGTCATGAAATGTTGCTAGTTAGGCGATATTTGGAATCGATGAACTAGTGGGGTTTACATGATTTTTTGTTTTAAAACAATAGAACTATAATACGAAAGATTTTCTAATCGAAAAATCGGAAATTCATAAAAATAAAGCATTGCTTTCGTTAGGCCGGTATTTGGAACCGATAAACTAGTAGGAGCTTTAATGATATGATTTGTTGTTTTTAAATGTATATTAGAAAATCCGAGGAAGTCTCTGACAGTAACACTTGAAATAGACATCCCACGGTTCGGTGAAGAGTGAGTGTCTACTCAAACGAGAACCGCTGGTTCAGTTAGATTTCCATTCATTGAAAATCAAGAATGGGAGAATATGTCTAAAGTGTTAGTCACCTAAAGCGAGAAAATTTTGAAATTTGAACGAAAATTAATTAGCTGAAAATCATAGGATAAGGGGCAGTGATTTTGGATCACCAACCTATGAATCCTTGGCGATTTTCTCTAGCTAAGTTATTTAGAAGAACAAGGTAGCGGTGCATTTAACGATTTAAAAAGAGTAAACAGCAGGCGGGTTAATTTTAGCTAGAATAGTAAAGGTGATGATATAAGGTAATGAATCTCAGTTCAATCCTTGAATATCGTAAGGAAAATTATTTTCGTTTAAGATTCGTTGGAGCGAATGGATTTACCTTTATTCGATAATTTGTTTGTCGTATAGAAAGTGAATATACCATTTGTAAATCTGAATCCAAGACTCGGACTTTTTGTTTGATAAAGTCAAAACCACTTAGGCTCGCTTGAAATATGTATATAAAACACATCTTAAGAACTATTAAAAGCAATTGGTTTCTATATTTAGATAAACGCTTCTTACCATATTCCATAGTTAGTGCATAGTCCACACAAAAGACAAAACCTGAAGGCGGCTGAGGTGATTCCTTTCTCTGATCTGGTTATATTGTCTCAAAGGTTCAATGACTAAGTTTCACTTTCAAATCGGAAAAGGATAATGGTTATAAAGTAACAAGCTTGATTTATGGCAGACACTTCGAGTGCGATGAAGATACAAGCTAGTAGGAGCTTCCGAATAGTGACTTAGTATCGATTGAACTATTCGAACACTCAGGTCAATTTATCAAAATATCATTTAGCAGGTTTCTCTGTTTTCCAACAGAGATAGAGTATTTCATACTGAATAGGCCATTCAATATGTGTCCTCATTTCTTCTCATGCTCTATCTGCTACCTCGTATTTGTGGAACATGTTCTCACTAAGTGAAACCGTAAATTGCCTTATATATATGTTTTTAGATGTACTCTAATACAACTGCGTAACTCAATAAAGATATTAGAAGCGAAATAACGGTTTACATTGAAATGTAAGACCGAAAGTCTACCTAGAATATGCTTTGGAATTTACGGATAATGTGTGGATTCGGTTCACCTACTTCCAGTAAATATAAGCATTTAGCACACTGTGATTAGCGAAGGTAGGTCTAGAAATTTTCGCGAACACGTTCGATCGATGACCAATCGTTCATATCTTGTAGCATTGAGAAAAAGGTTTGTTATAAGATTCATGAAATCGGGAAGGCAGGTTATCTTTGTTCGCGTCCTTTCACGATAGAGTCTATGAGCAATTAAAACCTTAAACCTTGCGATACGTTTACCGAGAGTGAGTTAATAAGCGATTAAAATCAGGACACATCCAGCATCGGTTTGTTGGTGATAACATACCAATACTTTAAACTGAATCGAGAATTTGATCCACCCGAGAATGTAGTAGGAGTATGGTTTATCCACCATTACCCATTCACGGGTTCGTGAGACTTTGTAGTGCGAGGATCGATTTGATGACCTATAGCTCTTTTGTGAGCGTGCTATAGGATTACGATAATAGAGGTTGGTTTAATGGCCCATAACCCTGTGAATGGAGTTCGGTACTCCAATTGCATTTCATGCTCTTGTAGAACCACCGAGCGTCTCAGCCCGATTAGAATGAGTGGATCTACTGCGGAAAGAGTAGAATGAGTTAGGTATTGCATGATTTCGTTCAAAAGCGAGAAAATAGGGGTGATTCCTAAGACTTTCTTGCCAAACAAGCGAGTCTGGATTCATTCGAAAGCAGAAGGGTATTGACTTATGAACTTATGACGGGATAGTTTCACAAGGCTTATGTCACTTTGTGGATAAAAAGCAAACCTCTCGGTCATTGGAAGTCATATATTTCTACACAATATGTGGATTTGACGAATAATGATAAGTCTTTTGTAGACTAGACATCAATTTTAGTCTGATAGTGAATATATAAATTAGTGTTTGTGAAGGCTAACCTTGCACGATTGGAATCAACATGGGTGTGTTATCCGAAGTCGAGAATGCCGCCCGATACCACATTCTCTTCTACCCAGAGATTTGGACAACATTCTTAAGAGTTTGACTCGGTCGAATTCATTAGAGAATCGATCCTTTAGTTTCCCGTCCATCTTATTGGTTAAGATGATGCATCGTGTATGCAACATTCAACGAGGAAGTTCTACCCTATGCCTCAGGAATGACTCTACAAATCTTGGATCGGGAGAAATGGGATAGATTCTGCTCTAGTAAGAGATGGTCGGAGTTAATGAGCGTCAACTTTGATCGAATCTTAGATTCGCGGTTAATCAAAGCAAGTTTAGTATGTCCTTTAGTATCTTGAAGAGCGAGGAACAATATGCGGACATATCCATGTGTGAACCTGGATATGTGTGATACTGCTTGATTTTGACTTTAAGTCGAGATTGAGGATGATGTTAAGTCGATCTCGGGCTCGATGTTTTCGGTACCCACGTGATTTGATGGACATTGGCGTTTTGATTCTACGGATCGTCTCGGAGCGACAACCTGACTAATCATTAAGACCCATGACATTTAGATGTAGGTACTCCCAGTCAACTGACCTATCTACGACGGCATGCTCGGGAGTATTTGGGAATCTGGAAATGGTTATGACATGCTTAGTGGGTACTAGAATGCAGGATGAGTCTCCATTGCTTTAGAGCAAGTGGGAGATGTAGTTTGTTGTATTTTAAATAATGGTGTGCTCTAAAACAATTAATCACATGCTTTCGTGCAGAGTGGGAGATTGTTAGGTGTGTGATGCCGAAAGACAATTTTTGTAATTGTTTTATTTAATAAATGAATTGACATTATTATTCATATTTATTATTCTCGTAATCACCGATGTGACAATAAAGTATTTACACTACGAGAGAAACCCTAAGTATATCGTTTATGTAATCACTTAACTCGGTGTATGGTATATACGGGAGGATTGAGTTAGTGTAAGATGTACTTAAATACAATTAGCCATGGTGAGTGAAGTTAATCGAAGTATCGGTCTCTCCTTTAACGTGCTATTAATGCTTCGAACACGGTTGGTGTGATTGTCTTATCCGGACTTTCGGTTAAGAGAACCTAATGGGGCATTTATATATGATAGATATATCATATGAAATTTGGACCGATTTGATTAGAGTTCACGATATAATTCCGTGTCGAAGTCTTATCGGATCAATGGATGATCATATTTATGGATATATCTTAATCCTGAGGTGATCACGAGTCCAGCGCTTGAGTCGATTATGAAGTTTGAGCAGCGGTTAAGGATTACACCCGAGTCGTGGTCCGAATACCCGACATCTTGGCTATTGGTATTGGATTGAGTGAGTAGTGTGGTTATCACGGATACGAATCCATTCCTTCCATTTATGGAAGTAGATAAGCGATTCACTTATTTGTTAATCTAGAAGCGATCGATCTGGCGAGTTCATATCTGCTGATTGATCACCGGTGAGTTGTATGAATTAATTGATCACTTAGGGTTAATGGTAAATAAGGATAAGAGGTTCTAAAAGGGTTAGCAGTAACTTCCGATTTAGAATGAGCAGTCTATGGAGGATTAATCCGTATGTAATGATTATATCAATGGGCCTTATTATTATTCTCGTGAGAGATAAATATAATCTCATGTCGGAGGCGATCACGGGATTATGGTGGCATATTCTGTGATTGATTTATCGGAATATAATTATTCTATAATTATTTATTTGATTTATCAGTCGGCTGATTATTAGTCCATGGTCCCCGACGTGCTCTCTAATCTGGCATAGGTATTCTCGGACGTCGAATCCTAATAATATTAATTTAGTTCTTATTGGACTTTATTAAAGCGATATGTGAATTAATTGTTTAGTGGACTATTAAATTAGTTGGGCTAAATAATTAAATATGTGGAAAAGAGACATTTTCATAATCTTGGCCGGTGTGTTATGGCCAAAAAATTAATTATGACTAGGTCATGAATTAAAAGTGGCGCCCCCTGCTTATTTTGGAACAAGAAATTAGTTTTCTTGTGATTAATAAGATTTATGTGCATAAAATATTTATTGGATAAAATATTTATGGTAAATAATAAAGAATAAAATATTATCCTAGATTTGTTTAGAATATTATGGGATTATCTTTTATTTAATAGGATTATCATAATTGATTTTGTATTAATTATAAAATCCTTGGGGCTTAAGTTTTACTCTCTACATATAAAGAGAGTTCTCCCAAGCCAAATACTACACTACAATTTTAGGCTTCATTAGCTTGTAGAGGTGAAGGAAAATTTACGACCAAGAAGTATAAAGGGGAAAATCTTGGAGATTTTTCGGGTGCTTTATATCGGAAGTTGGTTAGAAATAGAATTCCTTCCAGTGGGAGTGCTTGGATCACCGTCTGGAAGATCGTGGTGCTCTTCACGCTTTCCTTCGTTCATACTATTGCGGTTCTTCAACTTCAGATTTTGAGATCCAAGAGGTATGATCTACAACCCCACTGGTGGCAGATGTAAAGATACGAGTTATTTTATTACGTATATTATATGAATCTAGATCCATAAATGCGCTTCCGTTGCGGATGGTATTCTTTTAATAGTGCCATTAATTCCCTAAGTGATCAATTAATTCCCATACAACTCAGCAACGGTGATCAATCGATTGTGATATGAACTCATTCGAGCGATCGTCTTCAGGATTAACAAATAAAGGAATCGTCTATCTACTTCCATAAATGGAAGGAATGGATTCATTATCTGTGATAACACGGATTACGCACCAATCGAGTACAATGCCAAGATGCCGGTAGTCCTGGACTCACAGACTCGTTTAATCCTTAACCGTCAGAAGTCAAACCTCGTACTAATTCAATGGTTGCCCAGCAGTCACCACCGGAGATTAAGATATATCCATAAATATGATCATCCATTTGATTAGATAAAGACTTCTCGATTCTGAATTATATCGTGAACTCTAATCAAATCGACCGATACTATATAATATCTCTCTATCATATATAAATGCCCATTAGAGTTCTCTCAACTTGAAAGTCCGATAGGACTATCACTGTTGTGTTAGAGCATTAATAGCACGTTAAATGAGAGACCCGATATTTCCTCGATTAACTTCACCTACTGGCTAATTGTATTTTAAGTATTATCTTCACTTATCTCAATCCTCCGTGTATATACCATTACAACTAGTCAAGTGATTACATAAGCGATATACTTTAGGGTTTTATAAAGTGTAATTACTATTGTCACATCGGTGATTATGAGAATAATAAATATGAATAATAACGTCAATTCATTTATTAAATGAAACAATTACAAAATTGTCTTTCGGGCATCATGTCCTAACAATCTCCCAACGCACGTTGAAAGCATGTGATTAATTGTTTTAGAGCACACCCTATTATTTAAAATACAACAAACTACATCTCCCACTTGCTCTAAAGCAATGGAGACTATCCCGTATTCTAGTACTCCACTAAGCATGTCATAACCATTTGATTCCAAAATACCTCCGGTATGCCGTCGTAGGATGGAGTCGGTGACTCAGGAGTACTACATCTAAATGTCTTAGATCTTAATGATTATTGTGCTGTTTACCATTTCCGAGGCGTTCCGTAGAGAATCGAAAGCGTTGCGGTCCGTCAAATCATGTGGTCTTGAGTAAACACTGAGCCGAGATCGACTTAACGATCATCCTCAATCGACTTAAAGTCAAAATCGATGTGTATCACATATATCGAGGTTCACACATGAATATGTCCGTGACATTATTCCTCGTTCTCTTCAAGATACTAAAGGACATACTAAACTTGCTTTGTTAACCACCCGAATCCCGAGATTCGATCAAAGTTGACGTTCAATAACGACCATCTCTTACTTGTAAGAGAATCTATCCCATTTCTCTTGATCCGAAGATTTAGAGAGTCATTCATGAGGCATAGGGTAGAACTTCCTCGTTGAATGTTGCACAAGAGATGCATCATCTTAATCGATAAGATGGATGGGAAACCGATGGCCCGATTAATAGATCGACGAGGTCAAACTCTTAAGAATGTTGTCCAAATCTACATTGCACGAGGAAGAATTGTGGTATTGTCGATTCTTACGCCGAGATAACACACCCATGTTGATTCCAACTAGTGCGGTGTTATCCTTCTAAATACTAATATATATATTCACTACTTTACTAAAATTGATATCCGATCTACAAAAAGACTTATCAATATTACAGTCAAATCCACATATTGTAAAAAATATATGACTTTAATGACCGAGAGGTTTGCTTTTTATCCACAAAGGACATAAGCCTTGGCGAGTCATCTGTCGTAAGTTCATAAGTCAATACCATACATTTAGAATGAATCAGGACGCTCCGTTTGTTTGGCAAAGAAAGTCTCGGGGAATCACCTTATTTTACGCTTTTGAAATCAGAAATCATGCAATACCGAACTCATTCTACTACTCTTTTCCATAGGTCCAATTACTCCCACTTGGGCCCGAGGCGCTCAGGTGGTTCTACAAGAGCATGAAGCAGGGTGGAGGCACCGAACTCCATTCGCAGGGTTATGGCCATTAAACCAACCTACATTATCAGAATCTATCTTTTGCTCACACAAAGAGCTATAGGTCATCAATCGATCCTCAGGCTGAACCCGTCAATGGGTGAATGAATAAACCATACTCCCACTACATTACGGGTGGATCGAAATTCTCAGTCTAGTTTAGTAGTATTTAGTGTTATCACCAACAACCGATGTTGGATGTAGTCTTCGATTTTTTAATCGAGTTAATAACTACCTTTAGTAAATGTATTTCAAGGTTTAAGGTTTCGCGTTTCATAGATTCTATCGAAAGACGCAACATTATAAGCGCTCACTTCCGATTTCAAGAATCTTATAACAAACCTATTTCTCAATGCCACAAGATATAGAAGCGATTGGTCAGCGACTCGAACGTGAATCATAAATTTCAAGACTCACGCTTCAACACGTGTGCTAAGTGCTTATATTTACTGAGTGGGGTGAACCGAATCCACAATGCATCCATAAATTCCAAAGAAAGCATATTCTGAGTAGACTTCTGGATCTTACATGGCAATGTAAACCGTTATTTCGCTTATAATATCTTTATTGAGTTAGCAGAGTGTATTATGCCAACATCTAAAACATATATAAGGCAATTTTAACGTGTTTCTCACTTAGTGAAAACATTTCAGCGAGCCGGGCGAATGGCATCATCCCCAGACTATGTGATGGCCCATTTGAGTATAAAATACTACATCTATCTGGTAACGTGGAAACCTCAAAATATTTTGGATAAACTTACCTGGGTGTTTGAATAAGTTATCAGACAAAGAGTCACTTACTCGGAAGCTCCTACTTGCTCGTATCTTTCACTGAGACCAAGAGTCATCATGAACAAGCTATGTTATTATATCCATTATCTTTTCCCGATTGAAAGGAAACTTAGTCATTGAACCTTTGAGACAATATAACCAGATCAGGAGAAAGAATCACTGCTGAGCCAATCTTGAGGTCTTATCTTTTAGGGACAATGCACTAACTATGGAATATGAAGAAGCGTTTATCTAAATATGAAACCAATTGCTTTTAATAGTTCTTAAGATGTGTTTTATATACATATTTCGGCGGTTGTAAGTGGTTTTGACTTTATCAAACAAAGTCCGAGTCTTCGATTACGTACTACAAATGAACATATTCACTTTCTATCGACAAACAAATTGCTCCGAATAGAAGTAAAATCCATTCGTTCAACGAGTCTTAAGCAGTAAATAAATTTTCCATGATAGACCAAGGATTGAACCAAGATTCATTTCCTTATATCACTCAGGCTCTTCAGCTAAAATTAGCGCCCGTTGTTTACTCTTTTAATCGTTAAATGCACTTCTACCTTGTTCTTCCAAAGAACTTAGCTAAAGAAAATCACTACCAGATTCATAGGTTGGTGATCCAAAATCAATGCCCTTATCCAGTGATTTTGATTAATTAATTTTAGTTTAGCCTTAAATCAACTGATTTTAGATGACTAACACTCTTAGACATACTCTCCGTTCTTGACTTCGACTTTCCGTAAATGAAACTTGATTTTGAACTAGCCGATTCGTGTGGGTAGACACTACTCTTGAACCGTGGGGATGTCTATTTTGAGTGTTACTTGCTCCGGACTTCTCAGATTTTCTAATATACTAGAAAAATGACAAAATCATAACATTAAAGCTCCCCATAGATTTATCGGGTTCCAAATACACGTCACAACCAAAGAATGCTTTATTTTATGATTTTCCAATTTTTCAATTTGAAAATCTCTCGTAAGTAAACTTACTTACACAGATTCAATGTTTCGGAAAAATACAAATCATAAGAAAGCCCACTAGTTCGCCGATTCCAGAATATCGTCTAACTAGCAACATTTAATGACTTTCGGTTTTTCAATTCGAACAGTTCACGTGTGTATTCGATTACATTTGAAAATTCACTACTGAAGAATTTCAAAGTCCCGAAATCACCTTTGATCAAACTAAGTTTGTCTCGTTTGACATATGATGACACTTGTTGACATACATATGTCAGCTCCCGGTTTTAAAAGGCTTTAAGAGAAAATATCTCTTTCCGAAAAATAATTGCATTATCGATTAACTAGTTCCAGCGTCCTAGTTACTTTCCACTTTTTAACGAAGTCAATACTAGTCAATTATAAATTTTAATAATTTAGTGAGGATAATCTTTGTAAATAAAATGACATAGTATTAATTCAAGTTAACACTACTATATTTTATTTTAGGAATTGTAAACTAAAATTAAGTCTACTACTACCATTCCAAGGTTTTAACCTCGCATCTGATGCCGCCTTAGGGTAGAGTCAAAGAGATGACGTGTTAAATCGAGACAATCTCGTCAATGAATATACATGGTGAGAATCAGACATCCCACGAGAATCGAACATCCACTTTATTCATTGACTGCCTTCCTTTTAGCCTAGATATTATCAAAAAAATGCCCATGATGAGTATGTGACCTAATATATCGGATCTCTTAAAGTGCGCTTAGTATGTCCGTCTTAGGATAGGTCAGGTGACCAGGCCAGTGCCCGAAGAAATCCTATCCTTTCAGGGAGACCAAGCCATGAATGTTGATAAGGCGAACACCATCCTTGGTGGGGACGAATCAAAGCGCCTCGGCGTCACCCTTCTCTCACTTACTTGTATCTGGTAAGAGGCACGGTAAGGTTGGGCAT
Organism: Gentiana macrophylla; assembly: GCA_026214975.1. Classification (NCBI taxonomy): domain Eukaryota; kingdom Viridiplantae; phylum Streptophyta; class Magnoliopsida; order Gentianales; family Gentianaceae; genus Gentiana; species Gentiana macrophylla. Next base: position 47,817 of record JAOBSW010000378.1, read on the forward strand.
GCCGCCTCTCCCGCTCCCACTCAATATTTTGGAAGTGGTTGTGGGTTAACCTAATCCACGTCTTTTGATGTTAACATAAAAGCACATCAAATCAAGGATTCGAATAGTATCATTAGCATTAAGCGAAGCCTACCCGTCCTATTCGTTGGAACATATGTGACGATCGGACAAAATCGGGTCAGAGCGGCCTACCGTTGAGATAAGTAAGGAATCACCCGCTCCGTTCCAGGGTGTAGCTTAGTCTTGCCGGACCCCGTAGCATGCATTACATGTTAGATCAGAGGTTAGGTCGGTCGAGCCTAGCCTCGATTTGACCACCCAACCTATAAGCGAACACGCTTTTATCAGATTTATTGTTCTTTTACCATCGTTCAACTCGTAGACATCTACTGAATTGAAAGCGATGATCTCGTTTAGAACACTAAGGCGGTTACACCGAGAACACACACGAAGGAAGGCTAACGATTTCATAACCCGTCCTCGGATCATTAATTAGTTAATAAATTTATTAACAGTACACGTATTAATTAAATTTCAACTAACTACACGAGATTTGTATACATGCCTATTTTAATTACCAAAATTAAAATTTACATTGTATGCATGGAGTAGATTTATGATATGATGGCATATCATGTGCATGATTCCGATTTATATCTATTTTATGATCAAACACATAAAAAATAAAGTGCGGAAAATTTATGTAATTTGAGATGAATGAATTGTGATCGAACCTAACCTATTAGAAAATAAATAGCAAGCCTGGCCCAGGGTTTACGACTTTCTAACCCAATCTGCGGTGTTCGAACTCTTCGACGATCGGCATACAAGCGAACTCGGATCAGGACTAAAACTTTCCCGAATCTAATATCTTCACTCTTGAACTTCAATATGGGCGGTTGGATCGGTGCTTTGACTTACCAATTTTTCCAGTAAACCGCCAAACTTGCTGCTGAATCTGGCTTTGACTGCACTGTCATCAAGGAATTCCTGAGGCAGATCGGGAATCGAGATGAATCGATCGACCTGAAATTTTATGGTATGCGTCAAAACTCAAATTTGATCAATCTTAACGGTCGGATTTGCTTTTCGACAGTCCAAACTCTCCCAGAAAATCGAGGAAGTCGCGGATAGTGTGTCTGTGAATCCTGCGTTTTCTGTTACAGCAACCTCTTACGCGGCATCAAACGGATATCGAAACGGACTCTGATCGGTCGCCAAAATTTGTGGAGTTGATCATCATCTTCTAATATTGATTCTGACCGGAGGATCTTACGTTTCAACGGTTCGATCAACGGGAAACACAGAAATAACTAAACAGCTACTAAAGATCTCCCGTCGACTCTTGCGGATAGTATTACTAACGATTGGTATCGATCATGAGCGAGGTGATACCATATTTATACATTATAAAATATTAGATTCTAGGAGTGGAAACGTGTAGATTTTTTTTTGTCCCAAATTTTTTTTTTTTTAAAAAAGGGGGGGAAATTTTCTTGTTTTATTTTTATGTTATGAATGGAGCAGTTGAAGAGATGGATTCCAAGGAAGAATCTGCTAATTGCAGTGGATCTATTTGTAGATTTCTTTTGATTAGTATCAATTGGGCATATGATGTGTAATTTATTTTATGTAAATACGAAAAATTGCCAAAGGTAGTGCATTTTGTATTAATTTTTGTTGGGTTGAAGAAGTATTGAAGATCATTGGAGTTGAAGATCATCGATAAGGTAAAGCGGAGGCTGGAATTGTTGTTTTATTTTCAATGTCACGGCAAATTTCTTTTATTATTTTTGATGTAGCGGCAGCCTGTTTTGTATTTGACCATTAGGTGTTTTTGTATTTGACCATTAGGTCAAAGAAAAGAAAAAAAAAAACGTTGCGGCAACAATGGTTTTGATATAGTTGCATTTTTTTCTTTGCATGCGGCTAGGGCTGATTGTATAAAAATAATAATAATAATTCTGGCCGTGGATGAAAGCAAAAAAAAAAAAAAAAAAAAAAAAGTTTGTTTTTTATTGACTTGGCCGAGGTCTGTTATATAAAAAATAAAAAAATAAAAAAGTTTTTGTTAAAACAATTTGATAATATGGATATATTTTATAATATATTGGTATATTATTGCCTCACTCATAAATCGTTCGTGGTTCATTAATAGAGATCGTTTTGAAAGATCAGGAAGTTTTGAAGAATGATCGAATCGATAAGTTGAAGACTTAGATTTTATTACGCTTCCTTAGAAAATAGGATGAATGGAATTACTGAACGATCCATCTTAGGTGTTTAAATTTTCCGCAATTTATTTTTTTATGTGTTTGATCGCCAAAATAGATATAAAATCGGAATTACTGTTTTTATTGAACATCATATCATATAAACTAATTCATGCATACATATCAGATAATTTAATTTCTAGTAATTAAAATGGTGACAGATATACAAACTCACAGAATTAGCTTGAAATTTAAGTAATACGCGGTAATTAATTAATTTAAGAACTAATTAAAGATCCGAGTGACAGGTTATGGAATGATTAGCCTTTTCGTGTGTGTCTTCATTGAACCGCCTTGTGCCTTCCAGCGAGATCGCGTTTAGATTCAGTAGTGTCTCACCAGATTGAAACGATGGTAAAAGAACAATAAATCTTTGGATAAAGCTGCCGCCAGTTGGTTGCGTAATAAGTCAGCTTGGCTCGACCGATTTAACCCTCTGGTGTGACGTATGACGGGGTCCGGTAAGACTAAGCTACACCGGAGAGCGGAGGGGCGATTCCTTAACATCTCAATGAAATTTCATCTTGACCTTTAATTCGATCAGTCCGGATCGTCACATACGTTCCAACCAATAGAGACAGGTGAAGCTTCGCTCTCACGTTCTGAAACACCGTCGGAATCCTTGATTTGATGAGCTTTTATGATAACATCAAAAAGATGTGGTTAGTTAACCTACAACCACTTCTAAAATATTGAGCGAGAAGCGTGGGAGCATGATAATGCAAATCCTACTGGCCCTTTTATATGTATACAAATGAGTGAGAGAAGTGGTGGCGCCTGCGGTGACTTTGATTTCGTCCCTGGCCGATGGTGTTACGCCTCATCAGCATTCATGGCTTGGTCTCCTGTAAAGGACAGGATTTACGGGCACTCATCGGGTCACTGCCCACATCCACACAACACTTTCGGGGCGCATTACCTAAAGGTGCTAGAGCAAGAGGCCACACTCATCGTACAGTATTCTTGATAATATCTAGGCTAAAAAGGAAGTTAAAATCAATGAATAAAAGTGGATGTTCGATTCTCATGGGATGTCTGATTCGCACAAGTTATTCATTGACGAGATTATCTCCAAATTGTAGTCATCTCTTTGACCTACCCTACATAAGACCTTTGAATCGAGGTTAAAACCTTGGAATGGCAAATGGAGACTTATTTTTAGGTGAGCAAATTCCTAAAATAAAAGAATATAGTAGCTACTAAAACTCGAATTTAATTTTATTGGCCATTTTATTTACTGACATTATCCTCATACTAAATTGGCAAAAATTTATAATTGATCAGCAATGACTTCACAAGGCTTGAAAGAAACTCGTGACGCTGAACTAGTTAATCGATAATGTAATTAATTTTTGAAAGAGATATTTCTCTTAAGCCTTTTAAAACATTGACATATATGTATGTCCACCAGCCATTATCTGTGGTTAAGCGGAAGACAAACTTAGTTTGATCAAATATAGATTTGGACTTTGAAAATTCTTTTGAAGTGAATTTAGAGTGTGTAGTAATTACACAAGAAATTTTCTAATTGAATAACCGGAAAATCGCTTAAGTATTTACTTAGTTGAAGCTATATTTGGAATCGATGAACTAGTATGGAGCTTTATTTTTTTGTTGTTTTTTCTCGTAACATTAGAAAATTATAACTGGACTACACACGTAAACGTTTAATTGAAAAAACTGAAAGTCATGAAATGTAAAGCTAGTTGGGCCTTATATTTGGAGATACGATTAACTCGCTGGGAGTTCTGTGATTTGCTGTTTTTCTGGAAATATCAGAAACTATGAGATTTTTTTCTAAATCGGAAAAATCGGAAGATCATAAATAAAGTATTGCTCGTTAGAAGTATTATTTGGGTGCCGATAGCCCAGGGGGAACTTTAATATGACGTGTAGTTTTTTAGTATATTCAAAATCTGAAGTCCGAATTTAGTATGTTTCGAAATGAGACGTCCTATGGTTCAAGAGGTGTGTCTCATTTCAGACGAATCGGGCTTGCTCAGAGCTATTTCCATTCACGGAAAGTCAAGAGATTCCGAGAATATGCCCAAAAGTGCATAAGGTCACCTAAACTCAGAGGAAAATTTTGCCAAGAGGTCGAACTGGTGTAATAATTAAGCAAAAATCTATAAGATGGCGGCAGGTGATTTCCTGATCACCAGCCTATGAATCATGGGGAGATTTTCTCGAGCTAAGTTCTTTGGAAGAATTAAGGTAGCGATGCATTTAATCCATTAAAAGAGTAAACAACGGGCGAATAATTTTAGCTAGAATAGTGGGAATTGATATATGAAATGAATCTCGGATCTAATCCTGGGACATGTCGTAGCAGAGAAATTTATTTTCTGTTTAAGATTCGTTGGAATGAATGGATTTACCTTCTATTCGATAACTTGTTTTGCGTATAGAAAGTTGAATATACCAATACAGGTGATTGAATCCAAGACTCGGACTTTTGTTTGATAAAGTCAAAACTAATTAGAAGCTAACTTGAAATATGTATATAAAAACACATCACAGAACTATTAAAAGCAATTGGTTTCTATATTTAGATAAATCGGCTTGCTTCGTATTCTGCATAAGCACAGCATAGTCCCTAAAAGATAAGACACGAAGGCGAAAGCTCGTATAGACTCCTTTCTCCCGATTTAGTTATAATGACCTCAAAGGTTCAATTTACCAAGTTTCCTTTCTCAATCTGGAAAGTGATAATGGGATAGCAAAAGAAGTAACATAAACATTGTTTTGGCTTACTTACCTTCGAATCTGACATGAAAGATGCTAGAGCCTCAGTAGTGAATACTTGTCTGAGAACAATTCAAACACTCAGTAAGTTTTATCCAAAATATTTTCAGAGGTTCTGTTTTCCTTGAGAGATAGAGTATTCTATACTCGAGAATGGGCCATCACATAGTCTGGGGTGATGCTCGCCACCTCGTAGTGAAATGTTTTCCTTTAAGTGAGAAACCGTTAAATTGCCTTATATAGTTTTTAGATGTGCTGACTCTATTCTTAACTCAATAAGATATTAGAAAGCTGAAATATGGTTTACATTGAAATGTAAGACCGAGAAGTCTACTTTTTAGAATATGCTTTGGAATTCACGGATAAGGTGTGGATTCGGTTCACCCCACTTCCATAAATATAAGCATTTAGCACACGGTGCTTGAAGGTAGGTCTGAATTTCGCGAACACGTTCGGTCGATGACCAATCGTTATATATCTTGTAGCATTGAGAAAAAGGTGTGTTATAAGATTCTTGAAATCGGGAAGGGCGATTATATCTGTTGCGTCCTTTACGACAGAGTCTATGAACAGTAAAACCTTAAACCTTGCGATGACGTTTACTCAAGGTAGTTACTAACCGATTAAAATCGCACCACATCCAACATCGGTTGTTGGTGATAACACTAAATACTACTAAACTAGATCGAAATTCGATCCACCCGTAATGTAGTGGGAGTATGGTTTATCCATTACCCATTACGGGTTCTGCGGACTTTGTAGTCTGAGGATCGATTGATGACCTATGGCTCTTTTGTGAGCAGTACATGATTATGATAATAGAGGTTGGTGTAATAGCCATACCCTCGTGAATGGAGTTCGGTACTCCATTTCATTCATGCTTCAGAACCACCCGAGCGCCTCAGGCCCAGTGGGAGTAATTGGATCTACACGGAAAAGAGTAGAATGAGTTCGTATTGCATGATTTCGTTCAAAAGCAGAAAATAGGGGTGATTCCCTGAGACTTTCTTGCCAAACAAACGGAGTCTGGATTCATTCGAAGCAGAAGGTATTGACTTATGAACTTATGCGGGATGACTGCCAAGGCTTATGTCCTTTTGTGGATAAAAGCAAACCTCTCGGTCATTGGAAGTCATATATTTCTACAATATATGGATTTGCTGAATATTGATAAGTCTTTTGTAGACGGATATCAATTTTAGTGATGAGTGAATATATACATATATTAGTGTTTGTGAAGGATAACACCGCACGAGCTTGGAATCAACGTGGGTGTGTTATCTCAAGTCGAATCGACAAGTGCCACACTTCTCGCAACAAAGATTTGGACAACATTCTTAAGAGTTTGACTCGGTCGAATTCATTAGAATCGCCACTGTTTCCCATCCATCTTATTGGTTAAGATGATGCATCTGTGTATGCAACATTCAACGAGGAAGTTCTACCCTATGCCTCAGAATGACTCTCAAATCTTTGGATCAAGAGAAATGGGATAGATTCTCTTTCTAGTAAGAGATGGTCAGGTTATTGAACGTCAACTTTGATCGAATCTTAGATTCAAGCGGTTAACAAAGCAAGTTTAGTATGTCCTTTAGTATCTTGAAAAGAACGAGGAATAATATGCGGACATATTCATGTGTGAACTTGGATATGTGTGATACAATCGATTTTGACTTTAAGTCGATTGAGGATGATCGTTAAGTCGATCTCGGCTCGATGTTTACTCAAGCACCACATGATTAGATGGACCGGTAACGTTTCGATTCTACGGATCGTCTCGTGCCGACAACCCGACTAATCATTAAGACCCATGACATTTAGATGTAGGTGCTCCCGAGTCACCGACCTATCCTACGACGGCATACTCGGGTGTACTTTTGGAATCAAATGGTTATGATATGCTTAATGGGTACTAGAATACGGATGGGTCTCCATTGCTTTAGAGCAAGTGGGAGATGTAGTTTGTTGTATTTTAAATAATAGGGTGTGCTCTAAAACAATTAATCACATGCTTTCGTGCAAGTGGGAGATTGTTAGGTGTGATGCCCGAAAGACAATTTTGTAATTGTTTTATTTAATAAATGAAATGATATTATTATTCATATTTATTATTCTCATAATCACCGATATGACAATAGTATTTACACTACGTAAAACCCTAAAGTATATCGTTTATGTAATCACTTAACTCGATTGTATGGTATATACACGGGAGGATTGAGTTAGTGAAGATGTACTTAAAATACAATTAGCCCGTAGTGAAGTTAATCGAGAAGTATCGGGTCTTTCCTTTAACGTGCTATTAATGCGCCCGTAACACAATAGGTGTGATTGTCTTATCCGGACTTTCGGTTAAGAGAACCTAATGGGGCATTTATATATGATAGATATATCATATAGAAATTTGGACCGATTTGATTAGAGTTCACGATATAATTCCGTAATCGAGAAGTCTTATCGAATCAATGGATGATCATATTTATGGATATATCTTAATCCTGAGGTGATCACAGTCAACTGCTTGAATCAGTATGAGGTTTGACTTGACGGTTAAGGATTGCGAGTCTGTGATCCGAATTACCCAATCTTGGCATTGTCTTTCGATTGAGTGAGTAGTCGTGTTATCACGAGATACGGAATCCATTCCTTCCATTTCTGGAAGTAGATAGACAGTTTCCTTATTTGTTAATCCTAGAAACTGATCGATCCATGGAGTTCATATTACAGTGATTAGCTACCAGTGAGTTGTATGAATTAATTGATCACTAGGGGGTTAATGGTAAATAAGGATAAGAGGTTCTAAAAGGGTTAACATAACTTCCCGATTTAGAATGAAGCAATCATGGAGGATTAATCCATATGTAATGATTATATCAATGGACGCTTATTATTATTCTCGTGAGGAGATAAATATAATCTCATAATCGGAGGAGTGCAGTCACAGGATTATGGTGGCATATTCATGTGATTGATTTATCGAATATAATTATTCTATAATTATTTATTTGATTTATCGGAGCCGCTGATTATTAGTCCATGGTCCCCGACGTGCCTCCTAATATAGCATAGCTATTCTCGGACGTCGAATCCTAATAATATTAATTTAGTTCTTGTTGGACTTTATTAAAACGATATGTGAATTAATTGTTTAGTGGACTATTAAATTAGTTGGGCTAAATAATTAAATACACGGAAAAGACATTTTTCGTGGACTCGGCCCAAATTAGTGTGTTGACCTTTTTGTTGACCTAATTGGTCAAATATGGTTTTGTGCGTGTGAACCTTTTGATAAAAAGGTGGCGCCACTTTTGTGGTTAATAATTATTAGGAAATGAGTTTTCTTGGATAATTATTTAATGTGTGATTTATCTTTTATTTGTTAAATGATAATTCATGAAATATTAGATAATAATATGATTTATCCTAATTTGTTTGGATAATTATTTTATTTATCTTTTATTTGGAAAAAGGATTAATGTAATAATTATCTCTTAATTATTTAATCCTTGGAGGCTAAGTTTTACTCTCCTATATAAAGAGAGTTCTCCCAAGCCTTGCAACACACAATGAAATTCGACTTCTCCTCTTAGAGAGAAGAAGGAATAAAATTCGGCCAAGGGGTTTAAGGGGAAAAATCTTGGAGATTTCTCCGGGTAGCATATCGGAAGGATTCGAGACGAGGATTTCCTTCCACCGGGAGTTGCTTGGATCACACGTACGGAAGATCGTGGTGCTCTTCACATCTTTGTTTGTTATTTCTATTGCGGCTCTTCTACTTGGATTTTGAGATCCAAGAGGTATGTTCTACAACCCCCTTGTAGATGTAGATCTAGTTATTTTATTACGTGTAATTCATAGATCTAGATCCTTAAATCGCTTCCGCTGCACAATTCTCTGCAACAGAGTTTTGGACAACATTCTTTAGAGTTTGACTCGGTCGAATTCATTAGAATCGATCCAATGGTTTCCCATCCATCTTATTGGTTAAGATGATGCATCATGTATGCAACATTCGGCGAGGAAGTTCTACCCTATGCCTCAGAATGACTCTCTAAATCTTGGATCGGGAGAAATGGGATAGATTCTCTTTCTAGTAAAGAGATGGTCAGTTATTGAACGTCAACTTTGATCGAATCTTAGATTCGGCGATTAACAAAGCAAGTTTAGTATGTCCTTTAGTATCTTGAAGAGAACGAGGAACAATATGCGGACATATTCATGTGTGAACTTGGATATGTGTGATACACTCGATTTTGACTTTAAGTCGATTGAGGATGATCGTTAAGTCGATCTCGGGCTCAAGTGTTTACTAAGTACCACATGATTTGATGGACCGTAACGCGTTTCGATTCTACGGATCGTCTCGAGCCGACAACCCGACTAATCATTAAGACCCATGACATTTAGATGTAGGTACTCCCGAGTCACCGACCTATCCTACGACGGCATACTCGGAGTGTACTTTGGAATCGAAATGGTTATGACATGCTTAGTGGGTACTAGAATACGGGATGAGTCTCCATTGCTTTAGCAAGCAAGTGGGAGATGTATTTTGTTGTATTTTAAATAATAGGGTGTGCTCTAAAACAATTAATCACATGCTTTAAGTGCAAGTGGGAGATTGTTAGGTGTGATGCCCGAAAGACAATTTTGTAATTGTTTTATTTAATAAATGAAATGATATTGTTATTCATATTTATTATTCTCATATTCACCGATGTGACAATAGTAATTACACTACGAAAACCCTAAAGTATATCGCTTATGTAATCACTTAACTCGGTGTATGGTATATACACGGGAGGATTGAGTTAGTGAAGATGTACTTAAAATACAATTAGCCCGTAGTGAAGTTAATCGAGAGTATCGGGTCTCTCCTTTAACGTGCTATTAATGCGCCCATAACATGCTTACGGTTGGTGTGATTGTCTTATCCGGACTTTCGGTTAAGAGAACCTAATGGGGCATTTATATATGATAGATATATCGTATAGAAATTTGGACCGATTTGATTAGAGTTCACGATATAATTCCGTAATCGAGAAGTCTTATCGAATCAATGGATGATCATATTTATGGATATATCTTAATCTCGAGGTGATCACAATAACCGCTTGAATCGGCATGAAGTTTGACTTGACGGTTAAGGATTACACCGAGTCCGTGGTCCGAATTACCCCATCTTGGCATTGTCTTTGGATTGAGTGAGTAGTCTGTGTTATCACAGATACGGAATCCATTCCTTCCATTTATGGAAGTAGATAGACGCTTTCCTTATTTGTTAATCCTAAACCGATCGATCGCGCGAGTTCATATCACACCGATTGATCACTAGTGAGTTGTATGAATTAATTGATCACTAGGGGTTAATGGTAAATAAGGATGGGATTCTAAAAAGGTTAGCAGTAACTTCAGATTTAGAATGGAGCAGTCTATGGAGGATTAATCAGCATATGTAATGATTATATCAATGGGCTGCTTATTAATATTCTCGTGAGGAGATAAATATAATCATCATAATCGGACGAGTCCGCGCGGGATTATGGTAAGCATATTCTGTGATTGATTTATGAATATAGGTATTACATAATTTATTTATTTAGTTGCTCCAGACGTGATTATTAGTCATGTAATTAGGCGATGCACGCCTAATAATGGCATAAATTTATTACGGACGTCGAATCACAATAATATTATTTTAGTTCTTCATTGGACTTTATTAAAAGCGATATTGAATTAATTGTTGAGTGAATTTATTAAATTAGTTGAATTTTAAATAATTAAATATGGCAAATACATTTTCCATAATCTTAGCCTTGATTATTGTGTGTGTGGAAATAAATGCGTATTGTGTTTGAGTCCCAATGATGATGATTTTAGACCCCAAGCATGTTTAATGAGCAAAGAAATTAGTTCTAACGCATGATTAATAAAACAATGTCGTAAAATATTTATTGGATAAATATTTATGGAAAAGAAATAAAGATAAAATTATTACAGATTTGTTCCTAGAATATTTTGATTATCTTTTATCTAATGGGATTATCATAATTGATTTTGTATTAATTATAAAATCCCATGAAACTTAAGTTTTCTCTCTTATATAAAGAGAGTTGCAAAAAGCCGAAGAGCTTTTTCAATTTTGAGCTTTCATCTCTTGAGAGGAGGAAAATTTCGACCAAGGGAGACAAGGGAAAATCTTGGAGATTTTTCGGGTAGCCTGCTCCGGAAGGGTTAGGAGTGAATTTCCTTCCAACGGGAGTTGTGCTATAGATCAACGCGTCACGGAAGATAGGTAGTGCTCTTCACGCTTTCACTTAGTTCATCCTATTCATGGTTCTTCAACTTGGATTTTGAGAATCAAAGAGGTATGATCTCTGACCCCATGTAGATATAGATCTAGTTATTTTATTACGTATATATTATAGATCTAGATCAGCAAGTGGCTTTGGCTGTGGATGATATTGCTATGATGTGGTATCGGTGCCATGAGATCTATATTTATACGTATAAAATATTAGATCTCTAGGTGGAAACGATATAGATTTTTGTCCCAATTTTTACAGGGCGATGCATATATTTAATTTTTTTATGCTTATGAATGTAGTAGTTGAAGAGATGGATTGGGGTTGGCGGCTGTTTTACCCGTTAGATCTGTCTGCAGCTCATTATAAGCGATGAAAGATTCATTAAAGTATAGGTATAGGAAATTATGTAATTCTTTTTATTACGATTTTAATTTAGGAAAATAGATCTGTTTGGCCAGCTTTTTAGTATTTTCCTTTTCCGTTGATCGAACCGTTGAAACGAAGATCCCTCCGGTCAGAATCAAGATTAGAAGAAGATGATGATCAACTCCACAAATTTTAGCGTCGATCAGAGTCCGTTTCGATATCCGTTTGATGCTGCGAGAAGAGGCTGCTGTAACAGAAAAACGCAGGATTCACAGGAAACACTATCTGTGACTTCCTCGATTTTCTGGGAGGATTTGGACCGTTGAAGCTTGCCAAATCCGACCGTTCAGATTGATCAACTTGGAGTTTTTTGGACGTACCATAAAATTTCCAGGTCGATCGGGATTATCCTAGATTTGATCTGCCTCAGGAAGTCCTTGATGCAATGCGAAGTCAAAGTCAAGTTCAGCAGTAAGTTTGGGAGGTTTACTGGAGAAAATTGGTAAGTCAAAGCACCCGATCCAACCGTCCATATTGAAGTTCAGGGTGAAGATAAGATCTGGAAAGTTTAAAGTCCCGATCCGAGTCCGTTTAGTATTGCCGTCGTCGAAGGGTTACGTACAGGTGATTGATTTTTGTTAGAAAATAGTAAATACTAGTTAGGGTTTTTTTTTTAGTTATTTATTTTCTAATAGGTTGAGATCTGAAGTGTGAGTGATCATCTACGGTGTTTAAATTTTCCGCACTTTATTTTTATGTGTTTGATCATAAAATAGATATAAAATCAGATTTTTGGCATTTGCAGTGCATCATACTCGTAAATCCGCTCCTTGCATACATGTAGAATTTTAATTTTGGTAATTAAAATAGGCATGTATACAATAAATACTTAACTTTCGGAAGAAATTTTCTCTTGAGCCTTTAAAAACTTAAAGTGACATAGTGCAGAGTGTGTCGCGGATGTCACACTCGTCTTGAGCAGTTGGCGAATATATGATTTACAAAAGATGACATAGGACTATCGAGATAAAATTCATTTAGTGAATTTTAAAAGTGTAATTACACAGCAAATTTCTAAATTGAAAAATTGGAAAATCATATACATAAGGCGTTCTTAGTTGGGCCCGGTATTTGGAGCGGATATGGAGTGGTGGGAGCCTTAACCTTATGATTTGTTGTTTTGAATTATTAGAAATGTGTAATAAGTACTGAAAGTTTTCTCCATTTATTGGAAAAACAAGAATAAAGCGTTACTAGTTGAAGCGGTATTTGGGCGATAAACTAGTAGGGCTTGAGATACGGAGATTTTATAATCGTTGAAACATCATGAACAAAGCATTTCCTAGTTATCTGGTATTTGGGCGATAAGCTAGTGGGAGCTTGGATGCAGAGATTTCTTATCTTTGAAAAATCATAAATACAAAGTGTTCTTTAGTTAGGCGGTATTTGGGCACAGATAAACTGAGTCGAGGAGGCTTTAGTCTTATAATTGTGATTAGAAAAACCGATAGTCCAAACAAGTAACATTGAGCGTCACGGTTCAAGAGTAGTATCTACTCACAGGACTGCTTTAGTTTAAGTGATTGTTTCCATCTACAGGAAAGTCGAGAATGTGGAAAGAATGTTTATCACCGTGTTAGTCATCTAAACTAAGTGATTTAAAGCTAAGCGGAAAATTAATTGGAAGTGGGAGATAAGAAAGTGATTTAGGATCGTGACCAATGCATCATAAATTTTCTCATAAGCTAAGTTCTTTGGAAGAACTGGTAGCTTGCATTAAGCGATAAATAAAATAGACAGCGGGCAGTTATTTTAGATAGACTAGTGGGGTGATACAGAAATGAATCTTGGATTCAATTCTTGAATATCACGAAAAATTAATTTTACGTTTCGGATTCGTTGGAGCAGCGTGTCATTTTCAATAGGGTAATTTGTTTGTCTTATTGTGATAGATATAACATTAAATAGCGCGAATCAAGACTAAATCTTTTGTTTGATAAAGTCAGAACCACTAAGCCATTGTTTGAAAGGTATTATTACTTGCATCTTTAAACTATATAAGCATAAATGGTTTCCGTATTTAGATAAACACTTCTTTATATACTATTAATTAGTGCATATTCCTACGGCGATAAGATGTGCCCGGTGGCTTAGGGTGATTCCTATATCGAGTCAAAGACCACATCTCAAAGGAACAATGCCTAGTTTCCCTTTCAATCGGGAAAAGGTAATAGATTCAAAGAAGTTTCACATAGCTTGTTCATATTGACGCCTTAAGGTGCGTATGAAAGGTACAAACTAGTGGGAGTTTTCAAGTAGTGACATACAGTCGACAACTACTCGAAACTCCAATAAGTTTATCAAAATATTTGCCGGAAATCTACGATTTCACGAGAGATAAGTAATCCATACTACAAATAGGTTATGCTTTGTGCTTGGGATCGATGCCGGCACGCCTCCAGGTGGAATGTTTCATGAGGGATACACCATAAATTTGCCTTAAATAGTTGGCTTGATGTGCTGTTTTCACGATATCTTTCTTTGAACTCATTCCGGAGATATTGGTTTACCAATGCGGTTGTATTGAAAACTAAGAAGTCTACGCAAAAGATGCTACGCATTTGTGGATAAAGAGTGGTCAGTTCACCCACTTTCCGTAAATAGAGGCATTTGCTTTGAGTGGCTTGAAGGTGGGGCTGGGAAATTTTGCGATACCACGATTGAGGCGTGAAATATCTTGTACATTGAGTAAAAAAGGTTAGTTATGAAACTCGGAGAAAATCGAGGAAGGCGGATTTATCTTTTGTCTAATTAAATCCCGATAGAGTCTATAAATAACAACCTTGGATCTTGAAGTATATGTGCTCAAGATGTTACTAAGCCGATTTATTGATCCCCGTCCAACACAGTGAGTTGGTGACAACACTAATAAAACTACTAAACTAGATTAGTATGTCAGTCACCCAAAATGCGGTGGGAGTATGGTTTGTCCATTACACAGTTGCAGGACCTTCTACGATGCATAAAGTTGATGACTGTATAGTCCCTTTGCAGGGCATGTAGGATCCTGATCATAGAGGTTGGTTAAAGCCATAACCACCTTGAATGGAGTATGATACTCCAATTCTGTTGAGACTCTTAATAGAACTGCACAGAGTATCACTACAAGAAGAAAATCAAGTTTTAATGAGGTAAATCCTCTCATTACATATCTATTTCCACGTCATTAAAGACTTTTAATGAAGGAAATTTACCCTCTATATCATTATTTGCTTCTCATGTAAAAGTAATAATGATGGTAAGTTTTGTGTCATTAAAATATAGTTCATGAGCGAATAGTACTCTCACTAAAACATTTTAACAATGAAAATTCCATCATTATTCTACCATTAGCCCCACACTAAATCATTGATTTAATGATAATTTATAGCCTATTCTACAAGGTCATTTGCCCATCACAAAATCAAAATTTAATGAAAATAGTTTTCCTCATTATAGAATTAGTTTTCCCTCATTATATACATTTTATTGATGAAATTTACCGTCATTTCTAATAATGAGCCCTCGTTAATTAGTGTCCATCATTCTTCTTAAAATACATCCAATAAAGTATTTTCCATCATCAAACATCTTACAAATAAAAGAGTTCTTGCCAAATAGAATGTGCTACATTGACATGATTAGACAAATTTAAGCGAGTCTAGCTAATAATGATGTGAAATAGTGTCCTAGCTAGTCATGTAAATATATCAAACCCAATAATCATTTCTTCTTTATTAACAAGAATTGCTTAGACACCACCTTGCATTCCTCGATCTCTTGTGGCGTGAAACAATGCAGTGCTATCATCAACCCTTATCTGACGTCCTCGTAACGGCAAGTTCATCAAGGCGTGCATAGTTGTTGGATAAGAGAATGTGCCTCATTATCTGCAAAAAGTATCATCACGAGGGACGTTATGAATCGGCAGAGAAAAGGACAAAAACTAATGTGAGACATGACTAAAACACGAATAAAACAAAAATGCACACAAATATTACAAGCTAGACTCAATGCACATTAAAAAGAAAAAAGAACAAATGTGAAGCCGGATCAAATACTTAATAAACGCATCCTACAGCGGATGCAGCGAGACTCACTCAACAATTTGGACAAAAACTTCGATTCACAAAGCAGGCAGGTCAAGAACTAAGCAGAGAGTCAACAATCAACAAATAAAATTCTAAATGTCCATATATCATGACAAGCTTATACCATACATGACACTTGAAAATCAGAGCCCTAAACTCATACATGTCTTGAACCAAAACTTATAACAGATTCACAAACAAAAAGTACGGAACTAGACCAGATTATATAATAGACATGTAAACTGCCACTTCACCTTAAACATGGATGCATCATAATATATTAATAAGGCATAGACAAATCTAACAGGCTGCTCATACAAGACAGGAAGAACTTCACAACACAGATTCAGGTACAAGGCACATTTCAAGAAGACTTGACAATCAACAGACCCTAAATAAACCAAAGCTGATCTTGTACAAGTTGCTTACAACTTATTACAAAAAGATCAGACCACAGCAAAGCACACCTGGAGGTCCTGGACTGATCACAAACAACAAGACTCAACACAGACAAAACCAAAGCCGGTTTTGTACAAACATGACTAAACTCTTAAAAATGTACCTATCCACGGATAATCAAACTGAGTCAGGCATAAGGGCGGTAAAACATGATTCAAAAATAAAGCTCGTGGTGTGATTCCCTTACCGATGCGCATGTCATTCTCCTTTGTGACAAACATATTTAGATAACTGTAAACAAAGAGATTCATATCAATAATGAAAATTAAGAGCTAATGATCAATGTAATTTCTGATTGTACATCACCTTAAGATCGTGATGGATTACACGATTAGAATGCAAGTAGTCAAGAGCAAGTAAAAGTTGAGTAAGCCACTTGCATAGTTTCTGGAAAAAGAAGGAAAAATGAATCAAGAAGAGTAAATAACCATTAGCCAAGACAATTCAATTACCTCCTCTGATAAATCTCGTTAGGAAAAAATATTTAAAAAAAATGAAGAATTTACCCCTTCTGAGAATAGTGTTCCTCTAGCCTTTCTTATAACTTCAGCCCTGAAAACACGAATAGCCAAAAATCTTAATATACAATTTTCCAGGAAACATAGTCATAACGAAATCATAAAGTAGAAGATTCTAGAGTGTTTTCAATAAAGGAGGCATCTTTCAGAGGTAAAAAAAGATCAGTCCCAACTATGCATCCTCCATAAAAACAGAAACAAAAAAAAGAAGAAAAGTTGAAAAAAGAAAAATCTCCGGGCCCTCAGGAAAGCTCTAAGAACATAAACAATCATATTAACATATAGTCAAAGCCAGATTACCCAGCATATTCAATATAATATTATGTTGCTGGTATAATAAAGAGACTGGGTAACAACATCAAACATAACACGCCTGCTTCTAAAAAAGGCCACTTACATGCCTTCATCTTCACAGTAGTTGGTGAAAGTATAAACAATATTCCCTGCACAAATGCACATTTAAGAGTTTGTATGGATTCACATGCTCAGTCTAAAACCATTATACAACATGAAAGAAAAAAGGAAAGAAAAAAAAACACCTATCCACGTAACATAAAATAAACAAAGCTTAATTACCTTTTTCTACCCAAGCATCTTTGTATTCCACAATGTATGGATGGTTCAATTTAGCTATAAAAGTCATCTGTAGTTGAGCAAAAACGAAAAAGTTAGAGAATGTCAAGCAGCTCAGATTCGACTTAAAAAATAAGTTATTCAACAGGATATAAATACTCAATAATCAAGTAGAATTCAACAAACAGAATAAACTGCATAACTTCCAGACAAATAGAGAACTAGCTTCCATAAAGCTTACTAACATGATGTGCTCGCATTACTACACGAATCCTTAAGTATTCACCTCTGTATACATATTAACGGACTACTCAGGCCGATTTTTGTCTTGAAGTAAACACAACACAACAGGTAGATTAGAACAAGACTGAGACCAAGACTCCACCACAAAACAAATTTGGGTCTTGATCCAAACAAGACTCCAACAGAGACATGAATACAGATTGAGACCAGACTTGCGTGCTCCCATAGCAGCATGTCACTTGAAAACATACCATCAACTTCTATTAGCTTGATCACAACAAAACATGTGGCTTAAACTCCAAATTAGAGAATATGTAAGCACAAATTAAAGTATGCAACAAGGCACAAATAAGATTACTTAAATCATCTTGAGGGGCTGCAAAACATGACATTTAATAAGCTAGCAGCATGCATATCAGATGCGCAAGAACATACTTTACCTATGCTTAACAGACTGATACAAATGCCATATCAAGTTGTTTGAACAGAGTAGATAGCAACTAAGACATGACTTAATACACTCAGCTGAGCAGATTGCACAAGATAGTAGGTTTAGTTTAGACAAGGTGAGCATGCCTAAGCTATATCAAACTACAACAAACATAGCCAGAAAGTCTTTTAAACAGACTGACTGAAACATGCGCAACACTTAACTCTGTCTCATTTTTCTTAATCATATTGGTTAATAGACATATTGACACAAGTAGTAAGACAGATGCACAAATCTGTTCATTTACTCAACAAAATTGATAAAACCTCATACAATGCTCATGTCATGAACACATTAGAACAAGTTGTCGGTTTAGGAGCTACTAGTCAGACCCTTAATTATTGTTAAAGACTAATGCAAAATGAACAATTTAGCAGAGTTCTTCATATCTCAAGTTCTATTTTGATGTATTTTCAATGATCTTGCACTATTACATCAGCCAAAAATAGGATTATATGATTTCTATAACATAACAACACTATAATCAACAATCTATATTTCAATATAACGCTTGGTAAGAAAAGCCAAAAACCAGAGCAGAAGTGCAGAACACCAGTAAAAAGTAAAAGGATGAATTAGAAACAAGAAACTTTATAAACTAAGACCACCACACTCCTATATATATGTAACACTAATGGTGAACTGAATGTGTGCAAAACAGAGGAACTGGAATGACATAGAGCGTGTCACGTGTTTAGAGGTTCGAACACCCATTATATCCTTGTATGATAAATTTTACCTATTTTCTAAACTGTTTGATTGGTTTCACAAATATGAAATGGTGATCCAGAACCATCACAAAAGTAAAGTGCCTACAATACGCATTGAATTGTTCTAAAAGTACTGAATATAGTCCTTTATTTTCACAGAAACCAACACAATTACATTAACTTGTATTTGGCTATTCATATTTGACATTCATCTACACCACTGAAGTTTGTTGCCTTATGAGTTCATTCCCACATAAAATTAGTGCAAAATAATAGTTGTTATCAAACAGGGCTTATGAGGAAACACTAAATAAACCAATTAAAGGAAATACTTCAGATATGGCTAAAGGCCATTCACACAACTACCACGACCGATAACACCGTTAAATCATTTTCACGAATCTTATCAGAACATCATATGCAGAAAATGGAAAATTTCATCATAAAAATCAAGACATTACTATTGCTCTTAAGCGAAAGGTGCATATCTTACACACAGATTTTGGATTTGATAAGTATAAAAGTATACTTACCTCAACGAGATGGTTATCTGAATCAGTAAAAAGCTCTTAATATAAGGTTTGATTTGATTATATTGCACCTAGATTTGTGTTGCGACTCAAACGCAAAATCCTGCCCCCCGAACCTAAAAATCGCTTTTAAATTGAAATAACAAAAATCGGTTCGAGAGGAAAGTAAAAGAGAATGGAAATGAAAAATTGTGAGACATTGAGAGAAATAAGGAAATCAGCGAACAATGATATGTATGGCACTGATGGAAGATTTTGTCGGAGGTTCCATGGTGGACGACGAGGCCTACTTGCGATGTTGCTAACAGGAAGTGGTTTGAGATCTGGATGTTTATGTTCTTGTAATTTTAATCGAGGGGGTTCTCATTAGGTATAAAAATGTAAAAAGAGTTTTCATTACACATAAAATTGCATATATATATATATATATATATATATATATATATATATATATATATATATATATATATATATATAAGTATGAAAAGATGTTATTTAGTGAGAGAGGATATTCCTAAGGTTCACATAATGATGGGATAAAGATACAAATAGTGATGAGGATTTGGTTGTTTATAGCTTAAAACTACACTTTTAGCTATATGTAATTTTACCCTCACCAAAAAGTCTAAATTATTTGCTTGTAGTGAGAGGAATTTGACTCACTCTAGTTAAATTACGTACGGAATTAAAACGCTCAGTTTTTCTTGTAGTGTATCTAGAGCCAAATTAGGATAAATTGGGCTACTGGAGAAGGTCGAATGAATAGGAAAGTTTAACTTTCAATAGCAAAGCTAAGTAATTTAGGGGTGATTCCCAAAAGTAGAGAGTTAACTGAGGACCGTGATCTCTCTTAACATCGCTCAGTCTTGCTTGATTTCATCGAGAGAGCGAAGGGAAATGGGGTGATTCCCCTGGAACTTTCTTGCATGAACAGCGGAATCTGAATTCATTGAGCAGAGAAGGGTTTAGCTAAGAACAAATATGCAGTTAGTTACAAAGCATAAAAATGTGGGTGATTCCCTAAGACCTTTTTGCGAGATAACAGTATATCTTTTAATGTTATTCCGAAGAACTTGCGAAGCGCTTTATAGCTTATATCCTTTGGGGATTAAAGCAAACCTCTAAGTCATTTCAAGTAATATATTTTAATATGTGGACTTGACGGAATGTTGATAAGTCTTTTTGTAGACTTGGCATCAATATTATTAGTAAAGTAGTATGTAGATTAGTGTTTTTGTGAATGGTAAGCGGCCAAGCGATTTGGAAAGCGACATGCGTTGTGTTATCACAAGTCAAAGTCGACATGCCATCAGGATTCATTCTAAAGGATTTGATTAGCTCAAATCCAGCAGAATCGATCGTTGGCAATCCCGTCCGTTCACTGGTTAAGATATTCTTGCATTTATGCACTGATTCACTTGATGTAGTCTACCCTACCTCTCGGGAATGGTTATCTAAACACGAGGATGAATACGAGAGAAATGGGATGTTTAGTGAATCCTCAAGTATCTTCCGGAGAATGAGGAATAATATGCTAGTATATTAGGGTGCAAACTAGAATATAAGTGTGACACCAGATTCGACTTTACCGGTCGATGAAGAGATGATCGTTAAGTCGATTTCGTCACCGATTGTTGAATCAAAGGCATAATGATATCGCATCGTGCGGATTAGATGGAAAGCGACGTTTACGATCCCGAATTGACTCAAGCCGACATCCTGCACGATCGGTGTACCGGGTCCACATGGTATTCGGATTAGTATCGCCCGGGTCACTCGGCCTACCTGCGGCGGCACACTCCGGTCGTGCTTGGAAGGATGAATTACTAAGATGCGCTTGGAAGTGCAGTTTTGAGGATTCGTCTCACTTGTTTTGAGCAAGTGGGAGAATGTTGTAGATATAGATAAATAAATTATGGTGTGCTCTAAAACAATTAATTAATCAGAGCACCTTGCAAGTGCAAGTGGGAGATTGTTAGGTAAGAATAGTGCCGAAGAACAATTATATAATTGTTTTAGAGCCGAAAATTAATAATTCATCTTATTATATACATGTATGTTTATAATTAAGACACTCTTGAAAACCACTAATTACCTCGTTTATGTAATCACATAACTTAGTGTATGGTATACACACAAGAGGATTGAGTTTGTGAGATGTACTTAAAATTAACTTAGTCGTCAGTAGCGTTTATTAATCTGAGTCAGGTCTCATGATTAATTTGCTATTAATCGCCAGAACACTTTAGGTGCCCAAGCGAGTATTATCCGGTTTATCGGTAATAAGGATTACCTAGTGGGGCATTTATATATGATGATAATCATATAAATTTGGACCGTTTGATTTGAGTTCTCGATATAATTCCGTGTCGAAGTCTTATCGAATACAAAATGATCATGTATGGATTAATCTTAATCCTGCAAGTGATCTGAGCGCATTTGTAGACTAGGGTAGAGTTTGATGTGTTAGTAAGGATAACCTTGGAAGTATGTGGTCCAACACTCTCGTTGGCTCTCGATTACGGAATGAGTGAGTGAGTGCGTACTGCTATCACGGGAATATGGAATCCATTCCTTCCCTCAAGGAAGTAGAAATGATTCCACTTATTTGACCTGAAGCGATCGATCGGCCGAGTTCATAATATATTGAATATGAACTAATTGATCACTAGGGGTTAATGGTAAATAAGGATAATATGTTTGAAGGGGTTTACGGAAATGTCCGAATCAAGCGAGCGATACATGGAGGATTTATCCGTATGTAATGATTATATCGGTGGGCGGCTTTAGGCTCATAGGGTGAGTGTAAGTTATCTATATTCGATGGAGTTAGTTCGGGTTTATGGTGGTAAAATCCTGAATTAATAGGTTGGATATAATTGTGCATCGATGAATAATTTTATTCGATTTATTGCCCAGCCCTCTTTGAATAGTCCAATAGCCAGTGCAAGCGTGACTCATAATATAGCATATAGGTTTCTCGTCGATTTTGCACCTCAATTATAATTAAATAGTTGGATTGGACTATTTAATTTGATATGTGGATTAATTGTTTAGTTGGACTAAATAATTAAATACACTGGAAAAGGCATTTTAAGTGATTTCGACCCAAATTGGTGTGTTGACCTTTTTGACCAAATTGGTCATATATGTAATAACATGCGTGTAAGACCTTGTTTGGGTTTACAAGTGGCGCGTCTTTGTTGTTATTATTTAATTATTAAGAAATTAGTTTTCTTGGATAATTATTTAATGTATGATTTATCTTTTATTTGTTAATTGATAATTCATGGAATAATAGATACAATAATATAATTTATCCTAATTTGTTTGGGATAATTATTTTATTTATCTTTTATTTGGAAAGGATTAATGTAATAATTATCCTATTTAATTATTTAATCTCATTGGAGGTTAAGTTTTCTTTCATATATAAAGAGTTCTTCAAGCCTTTTGGGAAACACACTATACTGCGCCATTATCAAAGAAAGAGCAGAATTTTCTGCCATCTTTCTTCGGGTTTTGAAGTTGGAATAATCTTGGGATTATTCGAGTAGCATATCAGGAGGTCCGGCGGCGGGAAACACCATCCACTGGTGTTCTTGGAGACACACGTTGGAAGGCCAGGCTTCTCAAATCGTGTTCTTGAGATCTATCGTTCTTGGAGTTAAGCACCAGTAAAAAGGTAAAATCCAACGCTTGTAGATTAGATCTTTTATTTATGTATTTTTTGTTTCGTTTAGATCTGGAATCGATGCCTTCGGCTAGTAATCGGGTCAATCCATGATTGATCCGGCGATATTACATCTTACAAGTGGTATCGCAGGGACGTAAACAAAACTTTTGAAGCGATGCGTAACGGGAGAACCATCAGTTTCCATTGAACTAAATTAATAACACCTATTCCTTGCCAACAAATCATCCAGCGGAAGCGATTTTAAGGATCTAGATCTATATAATACACGTAATAAAATAACTAGATCTATTCTACAAGGGGTTGTAGAACATACCTCTTGGATCTCAAAATCCAAGTTGGAGAGCCGCAATAGAAAGAAGATGTGAAGAGCACCACGATCTTCCGTGCGTGTGATCCAAGCAACCCGGTGGAAGGAAATCCTCGGCTCGAATCCTCCCGATATCACTACCGGAAAAATCTCCAAGATTTTCCCCAATCTCCTTGGCAGAGAATTTCTATCTTCTCTCTACAGAGTTGATAGTGAGGAATTTTCATGTAAGAGCTTAGGAGAACTCTCTTTATATAGAGTAGTTACAGCCCCAAGGATTTTATAATTAATACAAAATCAATTATGATAATCCTATTAAATAAAAGATAATCCAAAATATTCTAGAACAAATCTAGAATAATCTTTATCTTTATTTCTTACCATAAATATTTATCCAATAAATATTTTCACAAGACGTATCTTATTAATGTGTATGAAAGCTAATTTCTTGTTTTATTAAAACACAATGCTTTGGCGAAATTCTCATTGTTGACCTTATCAACATAAATTTTTACTAACACACTAATTTTTGCCAAGATTATGAAAAATATCTTTTTCACATATTTAATTATTTAGCCCAACTAATTTAATAGTCCCTTTAAACAATTAATTCACATATCGTTTTAATAAAGTCCAGCAAGAACTAAATTAATATTATTAGGATTACGACGTCAAGAGAATGGTATGCTTTATATTAGGAGGGCACGTCGGGGACCATGGACTAATAATCGTAACTCCGATAAATCAAATAAATAATTATAGAATAATTATATTCGATAAATCAATCACGAGGAATATGCCACCACTTAATCCGTGATTTGTACTCACTCCGATTATAAGATTATATTTATCTAAATCACGAGAATAATAATAAAGCGTCCATTGATATAATCATTACATATGGATTAATCCTCCTTAGGTATTCATTCTAAATCGGGAGATTACCGTTAACCTTTCTAGAACCTCTTATCCTTATTTACCATTAACTTGAAGATCAATTAGTGCACACATAATCACTAGTAGCTAATTAGTCAAATACTTAGAACTCCGAGATCGATCATTTTCTTTAGGGCTAACAAATAAAGAGGCTAATATCTACTTCCATAAATGGAAGGAATGGATTCGTATTCATGATAACACAGACTACTCACTCAATCGAGTACAATGCCAAGATGGGGTAATTCGGACTACTGGACTCGGTGTAATCCTTAACCGTCAAGTCAAAACTCATGCTGATTCAAGCGATTGGTATGATCACCTCAGGGATTAAGATATATCCATAAATATGATCATCCGTTGATTCGATAAGACTTCGATTACGGAATTATATGCGTGAACTCTAATCAAATCGGTCAGCTCTATATGATATAATCTATCATATATAAATGCCCCATTGGGTTAGCCTCTTAACGAAAGTCGGATAAGACAATCACACTATTGTGTTAGAGAGCGCATTAACTATCGATAAAAGAGACCCGATACTCACCGATTAACTTCACTCACGGGCTAATTGTATTTTAAGTACATCTTCACTAACTCAATCCTCCCGTATATACCATACATTGAGTTAAGTGATTACATAAAAGCGATATACTTAGGGTTTTCTGTAGTGTAAATACTATGTCACCATCGGTGAATATGAGAATAATAAATATGAATAATAACATCATTTCATTTATTAAATAAAACAATTACAAAATTGTCTTTCGGGCATTACACCTAACAATCTCCCACTTGCAAAGCATGTGATTAATTGTTTTAGAGCACACCTATTATTTAAAACTACGACCAAACTCCATCTCCACTTGCTTCTAAAGCAATGGATACTCATCCGTATTTTAGTATTCCACAAAACTTATCATAGCCATTTCAGATTCCAAAGTACCCTCCGAGTATGCCGTCGTAGGATGGGTCTAGGTGACTCCGGGAGCACCCACATCTGAATGTCATGGGTCTTAATGATCGGTCAGGTTTGTCGTGCTCGAAGGCGATCAAGTAGAATCAAAGCGTCGCAGTCCATCTAATCATGTGGTACTTTCCCAATATGCTCTTGAACTCAAGTGATTTGGAAATCCTTATAAGCTACCCCTTCATCGTTTGCACAATGATGTGGTATCGCTTTCCAAATCAGAATCACCTCCGAGATATGAAAAGAAATCCTTAAGCTATATCGCCTCTCTAGCTACTACAAAAGCCTATTAATCACCCAACTAGTTAAAGTCGAGGTTGGCGTTTCGGATTCTTCCAGGCAATAGCTTCAACACAAGAGTAAACACTTTGAGACCGAGATCGACTTAACGATCATCCTTAATCGACACAAAGTCGAGGAACTAGTGTATTCTCACATATCCAAGTTCACAATTGAATATGCCGCATATTATTCCTCGTTCTCTCAAGATACTAAAGGACATGCTAAACTTGCTTTGTTAAGCTGCCGAATGTAAGATTCGATCAAATTGACGTTCAACAACTGACCATCTCTTGTCACAAGAAGAGATCCATCCCGTTTCTCTTTATCCAAGATTTAGAGAGTCATTCACGAGGCATGGGGTAGAACTTCCCTCGTTGAATGTTGCATACATAGATGCATCATCTTAACCAATAAGATGGATAGGAAACATTGGGCGATTCTAATGGTCAACAGTCAAACTCATGGGAATGTTGTCCAAATCTACATTCTGAAGAATTGTGGCATTATCGAGATTCGACTTGAGATAACACACCCGTATTGATTCCAAGCGAGTGCAGTGTTATCCTTCACAAACACTAATATATATGTATATATTCACTCTGTACTAAAATTGATATCGGACTTCAAAAGACTTATCAATAGTAATGGTCAAATCCATATATTATAGAAATATATGACTTCCAATGACCAAGAGGTTTGCTTTTATCCACAAGGACATAAAGCCTTGCGATCGTCATCTTGTCATAAGTTAAGCAAGGCAATACCCATACATTCCGAATGAATCCAGATTCCGTTTGTTTGGCACAAGAAAATCTCGGAAATCACTTTATTTTACGCTTTTGAGCGAAATCATGCAATACTAAGTGGTAAGAGAGTCCAACGTCGATTAACTCTCTACTTCTTAGGGAATTTACCTAGACCACCTTCAAGCTTTGCTCTGAAAGATAAACTTTAGTATTCATTCTACTCTCTTCCATGTAGATCCAATTACTCCCCTTTGGGCACGAGGCGGCTCAGGTGGTTCTACAAGAAGTATGAAGCAGAATCAGGTTGAACTCCATTCACGGGGTTATGGCTATTAAACCAACCTTATTGTCGAATCCTATCTTACGCTCACCCAAGAGCCATAGGTCATCAATCGATCCTCAGGACTACAAAGTCCGCGAGAAGCGATAGAATGGTAATGGATAAACCATACTCCCAATGCTGCTGGATGGATCGAAATCGATCTAGTTTAGTAGTATTTAGTGTTATCACCAACACCCGATGTTGGATGTGTGCCGATTTTAATCGTTAGTAACTACCTTGAGTAAGCGTGCTTCAAGGTTCAAGGTTTTCTTGTTCATGGATTCTGCTCAGAAAGGATGCACGCGGTATAAGCATGCCTTCCACGATGTCAAGAACCGATCACTGACCCTTTTTCTCAATGCCTACAAGATATATAACGATTGGTCACTCACGAGCGTGTGCCGCGAAATTCGATCAAACCATCAAGCATCATGTGCTAAATGCTTATATTAGCGGAATTTGGGTGAACGAATCCACTTTCATTATCCGTTGAATTCCAAAGCACATTCTAGGTAGACTTCCTCGGTTCTACACTTCAATGTAAACCGTTATTTCACTTTAATATCTTTATTGAGTTAAGCGTGTATTGTAGCACATCTACAGCGCTATGTAAAGGCAGTTCGGTGGTTTCTTCCCTTAGTGAAAGCATTTCACTATGAGGCGAACCAGAGCATCGTCCCTAGGACTATATGGTGCCCATTTCTACAGTATTGTAATACTCCATCTCCGACAAAATCAGAGACACCTTTGAATATTTTGGATAAACTTACCGGAGTGTTTGAGTAGTTTAATCGGACTAGAAGTCACTACTCATAAGGCCCTACTAGCTTATATCTTTCATCAAACCCGAAGTGTCGTCATGAACAAGCTATGTTACTTCTTATAACCATTATCCTTTCCCCGATTGAAAAGGAAAATTAGTCATTGAACCTTTACAAGACAATCTAACAGGTAGGAGAAGGAAGTCACCCTGAACGAGTCTTGAGGTCTTGTCTTTTAGGACTATGCATTTAAGCGTGGAATATGAAGAAGTGTTTATCTAAATATAGAAACCAATTACTTTTAATAGTTGTTAAGATGTGTTTTATATACTTATTTGGCTGATTGTAAGTGGTTTTGACTTTATCAAACAAAGTCAGTCTTGGATTAGTACTACGAATGGTATATTCACTTGCTATCACGACAAACAAATTATCGAATAGAAGGTAAATCCATTACGTTCCAGCGAATCTTAAACAAAATAAATTTTCGCGATATCCAAAGTTGAATCAGAGATTCATTTCCTCACCATCACTCCCACTCTTTATAGCTAAAATTGCTGCCCGTTATACGAGTACCATTAATCGTTGTTGCCATATCTCTTATTCTTGCAAAGAACATGATCTCTCGAGAGAAAATCACCAAGATTCTGTAGGTTGGTGATCGAATCACTATCCTTATCCTATCAGTTTTAGATTTATTAATTTTGGTTTAGCCTTAAAAATCAACTTCGATTTTAGATGACTAACACTCTTAGACATACTCACCCATTCTTGACTTTCCGTAAATGGGAGCTTGGTTTTGAACTATGTGATTCGTGTGAGAGTAGACAACTACTCTTGAACACGTGGATGTCTATTCCCAGGTGTTACTTGTCGGACTTATTGGTGCTCTAATATGCTCGAAAAACAACAAATCCCCATAACATTCAAAGCTCCGCTTCGGTTTATGAGTTCTAAATACAAAATGCAACGGTAATGCTTTGGTTATGCAGTTTTTAATTTTCACCAATTTGAAAATCTCTACGTGTAAACACTTACAGTTCTAATGTTTCCAGAAAAATACAAATCATAAAACTCTCACTAGTTAAAACGCGATTCCAAATATGATCTAACTAACTGTGATTCCTTGATTTTCGATTTTCAATTAGACGATTCGTGTGTGAATCACCACACTGCTTGAAACTAGAAAAATTTCTAAAATCCAGGAAATCACCTTTGATCAAACTAAGTTTGTCTTCCGTTTGACCATGAATGACCTTAGTGACATGCACCATATGTCTCTACAGTTTTAAAGGCAGAGAAAATATCTCTTTTGAAAAATAATTTGCATTATCAATTAACTAGTTCAGCGTCTGGTTGCTTCCATTTTTAGCAGAAGTCAATACTAGTCGATTATAAATTTTAAGCAATTTAGTAAGGGATATAATCTTTGTAAATAAAATGACTTATATTAATTCAAGTTTACTTCACTACTATATTTATTTTAGGAATTGTAAGCTAAAATTAAGTCTACTCTACCATTTCAAAGTTTTAACCTCTGCATCTCGATTCTTTGCATGGTAGGGTAGGTCGAAGAGATGCCAGTTAAAAGCGAACAATCTCGTCAATGAATAACAGGGAGAATCGAACATCCTTTATTCATTGACTACCTTACTTTTAAGCCTAAGTATTACAAAAATACCCATGATAGGTGTGAACCTACTTCATGTGGATCTCTTAGTGCGCCGAGTGTGCCCGTCTTACGAGATAGTGGTGAGCCGGCGAGTACCAGAAATCCCTATCACTTCCGGAGACCAAGCCATGAATGTTGATTAAGGGTGGACACCATCAGCAGGGGCAAATCAAAGCAGCGCAGCGGCGTCACATCTCTCACTTACTTGTATCTATAGTAGAGGCCGTGGGTTGACGTGTAGCTCCCGGCTCCAGCTCAATATTTTGGAAGTGGTGGTGGGTTAACTAACCCGTCTTTTGATGTTAACATAAAAGCACATCAAATCAAGGATTCGAATGAGTGCTGATGCGTGAAACAAAAGCCTACCCGTCCTATTACAGTTAGAACATATGTAATGATCGGATGAGGAAATCGGGTCAAGAGAGCCATATTGAGATTAGAAGGAATCACCCCTCCGCTCTCGGTTTGGCTTAGTCTTGCGGACCCGATGCCTTTGTCCACACACTGGAGGGTTAAGTCGTTTGGCTGGCTTCCGTTGACCACCAACCTATAAGCCGAACCCGTTTTTATCAAAAGATTTCTGTTCTTTTACCATCATTCAATCTAAGTGAGTTTCTACGAATTGAAACGTGATCTCGTTTGGGCTTTAAGTGGATTCTGCGAGAACACACCCCGAAAAGGCTTAACGATTTTTATAACCCGTCCTACGGATCTTTAATTAGTTACTAAATTAAATTAATTACCACATATTAATAAAATTTCCAGCTAATTACGAGTTTGTATACATGTCTGTTTATTGCAAAATTGGAAATGCTACATGTATATCGTGGAGTGGTTATGATATGATGCATGTCATGGCAATTCGATTTTATATCTATTTTATGATCAAACACATAAAAATAAATGTGGAAAAATTTAAGCAGCAGGATGGATTGGGTTGGCGCTTTGCATTATCCTAATCTGTTAGAAAATAAAAACATGAAACCTACTAACTTGGGGTTTCTTCTTTCTAACTAAATCACGCGGCTATTCGAACTCTTCGAAGCGATGGCATACCAAACGAACTCTGGATAGGAGTGAAACTTTCCGAGATCATATCTTCACTCCTTGAACTTTCAATATGGACGGTTGGATTAGTGCTTTGACTTGCAATGTTCTCAGTAAACCGCCTGACTTGCTGCTGAATCTGACTTTGAAGCTGCACTGCATCAAGGACTTCCTGAAGGCAGATCGGAAGTCCGAGATGACTCCGATCTGACCTGAATTTTTATGGGTACGTCAAAGCTCCCAATTTTTGATCAATCCGAACAGTCGGATTTTCGTTTCAATGGTCCAAATCTCCCAGAAAATCGAGGAAGAAACAGGTAGTGTTTCTGTGAATCCGCACGTTTTCTGTTATAGCAACCTCTTCCCCGCGGCATCAAACCCAGGATATTGAAACGGACTCTGATCGTTATCAAAATTTGTGGAGTTGATCATCATCTTCTAATCTTGATTGTGACCCGGAGGATCTTACGTTTCAGCAGTTTGATCAAGCGGGAAAGAAAAATACTAAACAGCTACTAACTAGATCTATTTGCAAATTAAACTCTGGTAAAGATAAATTACGCAATTTCACTATACTCGTATGAACGAATTTTCATTGTTTATATGAGTGTACGATAGATCTAACAGTAAATTATGTTGACCCCAATCCATCTCTTCAACTACAACAATGCGCGCCAACATAAAAAATATGTAAGCAGCCATGGCCAAAATTTAAAATAAAAAGCTACATGTTTTCGGCTGCGAAATCTAATATTTTATCTGAATAAATATAGATCCCTTGGCGAGTTGAGATTAGAAGATGATGATCAACTTCCCACAAATTTTGGCGTCGATCAGTCCGTTTTCGATATCGTTTGATGCCTGCGAAGAGGCTCTCTGTAGGAAAACGCATGATTCGCAGATACACTACCTGTGACTTCCTCGATATTCTGGGAGGATTTGGACCGTTGAAACGCAAATTCGACCGTTCAGATTGATCATCTTGGAGTTTGGAGCGTGCCATAAAAATTTCAGGTCGATCGGGATTCATCTCGATTCGATCTGCTCAAGGAAGTCTTGATGCAAGTTTGGTCAAAAGTCAGATTCAACATTAGTTTTGCAGTGGTTTGCGCCGGAGAAAGTGGTAGAGTCAACACGCGATCAACCGTCCATATTGCGAATTTCAAGGAGTGAAGATAAGATCTGGAAAATTTCGAAGATCAGATCATTACGTTTAGCTATGCCGATCGTCAAGAGAGTTCGAACATTTGCCGATTTGGTTGAAAGTAATGAGCTTTCAGTTAGGGTTTTGGTTTTATTTTTTCTAATAGGTTAGATGCGAAGAAATTGGCGATACATCACCGATGTTTAAATTTTCATGAATTTATTTTTATGTGTTCGATCCATAAAATAGATATATAAGCGGAATTGCCACCTGACGTGCATCATATCATGTAAATCCCTCAAGTAAATCGTGTAGAATTTTAATTTTGGTAATTAAAATATGCAGTATACAAACTAAGTGTAATTAGTTGAAATTTAATATGTCGTGGTAATTAATAAATTTGTGGTAGATAATGATCGAGGCGGGTTATGAAATCGATTAGGCGCTTTCGATTGTGTGTTCTGCGGTGAACGCCTTAAAGCAAGCGAGATCACGTTTCGATTAAGTAGTGTCTCGTAGAGTGAATGATTGTTGAAAAGAACAATAAATCTTGGATAAAAAGTTACGCCTATAGGTTGGGTGGTCAACCAAGCTGAGCTAACGAACGACTTAAGCCTCCTGGTGTGATGTATGCACGGGGTCGAACAAAGTCAAGCCAAAGCAGGCGGAGGGGTGATTCCTTCTTAATCTCAATAAAGGCTCTCCTGACGACCCCGTCCGACTTGATCACATATGTTCCAGCGAATAGGGCGGGTAGAGCTTGCCTACGTTGCACCGACACCATTCGAATCATGATTTGATGTGTGCTTTTATGTTAACATCAAAGGCGTGGTTATTAACCCACCACTTCCAAATATATTGAAGTGAAGCGGGAGGCGTAATACGGCCTCTAGCTTATAGATGCAAGGTAAGTGAAGGTGACGCCGCCGGCGTTTTGATTTCGTCCCCCTAGGATGGTGTTCACACTTATCAACATTCATGGCTTGGTCTCGAAAAGGATATTTGCAGGTACTCGTCAGTCAGCTTGACCTATCCTACGACTGCACTTTCTAAGCGTACCTAAGAGATGCGATATAGTAGTGTCACACTCATCAAGGAGTATTTTTGATAAATACCTGGGCTACAAAGGAAGGTAATCAATGAATAAAGGGATTTACGATTCCTAGTTAGGATATCCGATTCTCACAAAGTTATTCATTGAGTTTAACGCGTTGATCTCTTCTGACCAATTTACTACGGCGGCCTTTGGTGCAAGGTTAAAACCCAGCTCGGAATGATAGAGTAGACTTATTTTTTGTTTACAATTCCTAAAATTTAATATAGTAGTGTTAAACTTGAATTAATTTTTGTCATTTTATTTACAAAGCGCTATCACCACTAAATTGCTTACAATTGACTGTTTAATGACTTGATAAAAAGTGAAATAACTAGGACGTTGAGCTAGTTGTCGATAATGCATAATTATTTTCGGAAGAGATATTTTCTCTTAAGCCTTTTAAAACCGTGAATGACATATGCGCCGAGTGTCACTGGTGTCGATCGTGTCAAGCGAGACAAACTTAGTTTGATCAAAGCCATGATTGGACTTTGAAAATTCTTTGTAGTGAATTTTCGGTGTCAAGTGATTCACACACGTGCTCTAATTAAAAATCGGAAAATCATAAGCTGTCGCTAGTTTAGACGATATTTGGAATCGATGAAACTAGTGGGAGTTTTATGATTTGTATTTTTCTCGAAACATTAGAGCTATGTGAAGTGTTCTACGAAGATTTTCAAATTAAAAATTGAAAATCATAACATAAAGCATTCTTTGGTTGAAGCGGTATTTGGAACCCGATAAACTGGGAGCTTTAATCTTATGATTTGTTATTTTTCCGGTATATTAGAAAATCGAAGAAGTCCCGGCGAGTAACACTCAAAATAGATCCCATCGCGTTCAAAGTAAGTGTACTACTCAAGCGAACCGCCGGTTCAAGAGCTGTTTCCATTCTACGGAAAGTCAAGAATGGGAAAGTATGTTTAAAAGTATTGATCATCTAAAAGCGAGTTGATTTTAAGGCAAAAACCGAAATTAATAAATCGAAAATCATAGAAATGGATAGTGATTTGGATCACCCAACCTATGAATCCTGGCGATTTTCTTGAGCTAAGTTCTTTGGAAGAACAAAGCGTGATGCATTTAACGATTAAAAGAGTAAACAGCGGGGCGATTTAATTTTAGCACAAGATAATTGGAGTGATATAAAATGAATCTGATTCAATCCTTGAATATCGGCGGAAAATTTATTTTCGGTTTAAAATTCGTTGGAACCGAATGGATTTACCTTCTATTCGATAATTTGTTTGTCATTATAAATAAGTAGAAAATACCATTTGTAGTCATGCAATCAAACTGATCACTTTTGTTTGATAAAGTCAAAACTACTTACAATCTTTGAAAATATGTATATCTTAAGAACTATTAAAAGCAATTGGTTTCTATATTTAGATAGCGGACTTCCGCATTATTCCATAAGTTGGTGCAGTCCACAAAACAAGACTTGAAGAGCGCTCAGGGTGATTCCTTTCTCAGTCTGCGGTTAGATTGTCTTAAAGGTTCAATGACTAAGTTTCCTTTCAATTTGGAAAGGATAATGGTTATAAAGAAGTAATATTGCTTGTTCATGGCGACCTTCGAATTACGATGAAAAGAAACAAGCTAGTAGGAGCACGAGTAGTGACTTCTTGTCTGTTACTATTCAAAAACTCCGGCAAGTTTATCCAAAATATTTTGAGTTTTCTCGTTTTTCAGAGATGGAAATCATTCAATACTCGCAAATGGGCCATCACATGTAGTCACAGGGATGATGCTCGGTCTACCTACGGTAAGTGAGCTTTGCTTTCACTAAGGAAGAAACCATTGAATTGCCTTTACATGAATTTGTAGATGTGCCTACGATACTTCGCTTAACTCAATAAAGATATTGGAGAAGTGAAATAACGGTTTACATTGAAGTGTAGAACGAGAAGTCTACCTAGAATGTGCTTTTCGAATTGCGGATAATGAGTGTGATTGGTTCACCCAAATTCGTCAATATAAGCATTTAAAGACACATGATGTGATGGTTTGGTACTAAATTTCACATACACGTTCATCGATAACCAATCGTTATATATCTTGTAGCATTGAGAAAAGGTTCGTTTCAGATTCTTGAGCATCGGGAAGGAGGCGATTATCTTTTGTTGCATCGCTTTACGATAGAGTCTATGAACAACAAACCTTGAACGAGTAATGAATTACTCAAGGTAGTTACTGAACGATTAGATCAAACCACATCCAAGCATTGGTTGTTGAGTGATGACACTAAGTACTTGGAGCGAACTAAACTCGAATTCGGGATCCACCAAGAAAATGGTGGGAGTATGGTTTATCCATCACCGGGTATGAGTTCTGAGGCCTTGATAGCCTACGGGATCGATTGATGACCTCATGGCTCTTTGTGTAGTGTGTAGGATTCTCGATAATAGAGGAGTTGGTTTATAAGCCATAACCCATGAATGGAGTTAGTACTCAGGTCCATTCATACTTTTAGCAGAACCACACGAGTGTCTAAGGAGCCGATGGGAAGTAATTGGATCTACATGGAAAAGTAGAATGAATCTGGAGTTTATCTTTGAGCAAAGCTTGAGTGGTCTCAGTGTAATTCCTTAAGTAGTAGGAGTTAATGGGGCGAATGGACTCTCTTACCACTTAGTATTGCATGATTTCGTTCAGCGAGAAATAGGGGTGATTCCACGGAGACTTTCATGCCGAGACAAGCGGAATGCTGGATTCATTGAACGAAGAGATCTTCGGCAAGAACCTATGTGCAGGAAATTGTTGTCCAGGCTTATGTCCTTTGTGGATAAGAAACAAACCTCTTGGTCATTAAGTCACATGTTTCTAAAACATGTAGGATTTGGCCGTAATATTGATAAATCTTTGTAATTTGGATATCAATTTTAGCTCTGATGAGTGAATATATAAATATATATTAGTGTTTGTGAAGAGATAACACTTGCATCGATTGGAATCAACATTGGGTGTAACGTTATCTCCGAAGTGAAGGATACGACAATGCCACAATTCTCTGGCAGCGGAGATTTGGACAACATTCTTAAGAGTTTGACTCTGGTCGAATTCATTAAGATCCATCAACGTTTCCCATCCATCTTATTGGTTAAGATGATGCATCTGTGTATGCAACATTCAGAGGAAGTTCTACCCTATGCCTCAGAATGAACTTCTGTAATCTTCGGATCAAGAGAAATGGGATGAATTTCTCTTTCTAGTAAGAGATGGTCGAGGTTGTGAGCGTCAATTTTGACGAATCTTAGATTCATGAGTTAAGAAAGCAAGTTTAGTATGTCCTTTAGTATCTCTTGAGAGGCGAGGAATAATATGCGGGCATATTCAAATGTGAACTTGGATATGAGAATACAGCGGTTACGACTTTGTGTGATTAAGTGGATGATCGCAAGTCGATCTCGGTCTCGATGTTTACTCTTGTATTTGAAAGCTATTGCACGGAGAATCCGGCTAATGCCCAACTCGACTTTAACTGCGCTGTAGTGATTAGCGAGCTTTTGTATTAATAGGAAGGCGATATAAGCCCCGGATTTCCTTTGATTCTGGAGTGATTAGAGATTGAGGCCGATATGAATCATTAGGCAAACGATGCATGGCGTAGCTTATAAGGATTCGAAATCGCAGAGTTAAAGAGCATATCGGGAAAGTACCACATGATTTAAATGGACGGCGGCGTTCGATTCTCTGGATCGCCTCGAGGGGTAACTTTACCGATCATTAAGACACATGACATTCGGATCATAATTGCTCCCGAGTCAGCGAGCTATCTCTGACCGGCATACCAGAGTGTACGGAATGCAAGTGGTTATGATAAGTTTTGTGGATACTAAATACAGGATGAGTCTCGGTTGCTTTCATCCGCAACGATCGTTTATGGATCTAGATAAGTTAGGTGATCGTTTATGGCGAATACGGGTAGTTGCTAAGTAAAGTTGGATAAATGCGGTATCGATCCTCGAGGAAAGGATGTTGAATCTAATCTAATTAATTCTTCTTGCATTAACTAAACCTAAACGCCTAAACTTCGGCGAAAATAAGCTGAAGACGGAGATTGTTAATCCAAAGCCGAGAAATATAATTAACGAACAAAATAAATAAAACTACATCTCACGAAAAACATAGAAACTAACTAATAAGCCGAACAAACATAAACAAACCATGATCAACCTATTTAAAACAACCATCACTTTAACTTCGAAATCAATAAGATAGACAAACATTCATTCATTAGTTATCTTGGATTATTATCTTTTCTAATGAGCGTTTCCTCTTCCGATTTATCACGCCATTAATTAGTTTACCTTCCGGTCTTAACTAATATCGATACAAATCAAAGATATGGATTAAATCCTAACCTAACGACATTATCCCTCAACTTCCGTTTGTTGGAATAATTATTGTCAAATCTCCCTCACGATAATCTAATGAATCCTATTAACTTCCGTTATCTAAATTCGATTAACATGCGGCATAAAAACATGAAAGAGAACAAGAACAACATAATGAATTAAACACATGAAAAATCCTATCTTTCCGGTAGCAGGTGATATCCCCTCATTCCAATCTAAGATAATCTTGCATCAAATTAATCAAATTCGTGATCTCAAATAAATCTAGATATTTAACCTCTGAACTTCCGTTATGTATAGATTAAAGATCTACTCTTTCCTATAGTGATCTAAACTACACCGACTTCTTCAGTCATCGGTAGCATCTAAATCATTGCAATCATCTTCCGATTTATATTGCAAAGATACAATTGAACATAGAAAAGAAACAATTATAAATAAAACTTACAAAATATCCATAGAAAGGAATCAAAAGTGCTGCAGAAAAAGGATTACATGACTGCTACCATGGATGAAACTTCAAGCCTTCATCATGCTCGAACAAGAGAGGAAAGAACAAAATAAAGGCACTAAATCTAACTGCAGATCACCGAGCACAAGGCTGGGTGATCGGCCTTAACTCCCAAAAGCGTTTCTTTATGCAGTGTAATTTTCGTATGAAAAATCTGATGTAATTGTGGTTGAATCGCAGCTGCTTTTATAAGAAAAATCAAATCGGTTGCTTACAGTAAAGGTGCGGACGCCCGTCCATAATGTCGGACGCCCGTTCCTCACTATTTTCAAGCAACAGCATCCAAACTTGTAACGCTCATATCTCTCGGCCTCAATAAGTCGGAATGGAGTGATTAAATCTTGTAGAATCCTATCTTTAAGCCCTACAACTCTTCTCTTGAGGGTCAGAGTCAAATCGGTTGTTATCATATCAAGCACTGCGTCGGAAGTGAGGACTACCGGAATCCATCGATTTCACATTCATCTTGATTGATTTCTTTCCTTATATCTTTCAATCTTCCATAACTTTGATTGATCCTTTCCAATCACGAATTTGGCTCTATAAAATCCTCTCTCCCATCATCAATGAGTATCTACAACAATAGGAAAACATACCAAAGCGTAACGTATTTCCAAAATAACATAAAATCATCAATTACGCACATAAATCGTTACGCGCGTTTTGCAATTTAACCTATTAGAAACACCATTTGCTCAATTAATCGATATAAAGCTCGATTTCTATGAAAAACATCTATATATGGGGAAATTTGATATAAAATATATCCTTAAAAACACTACAAATTGACCCTGAACAACACCCCCACACTTAAACTTTTGCTCGTCCGAGCAAAACAAAACAACAACAAACCATCAGAATCCACATAACGACCTGAGATATAGTCAAATCATGGCAAGCTAGTATTGACAAATCGACCTCACTCGGTGATGTGTAATGCGAACCTACTAAACTTCACCGATCCTCTCTTGATATAATACATCAAGCACTAACTTGAGTTATCCGAGGCCCATTAAACGAAAACTTCATTCTATCTGACACTTACTAACAAAAACTAATTACCAAGAACATAGTAACTAACTCACAACTAAATTCCTTTACTTAGTACCAGAAAATACCTTCGCAGGTCTCTCATGAGTTTAGATCAACTTGACTTAGAATTCCACAAAAAAGCGTATATTTTATATTTCCTATAAATCGCGTCTCAAAGTATAACACACTCCCTCCATTACATTAGGCGATCACCTGCAGAGATCACTCAATCCTATACTTGTCAAGGTAAACCACACTCCCCAATTGGGCGGTATCCAAATGGACTCGAGATGATATTTACAAACAAAATTCCCTTAAAGAAATTCTATTCATTTATTATTTATAGATATATATATTTTTATATTTTTCAAACTCTTTAGAAACTCTAAGGTCAAATATATTTCTAACACATTCAAGACTCTTAAAGTTTTCAAAACACTAAAATCTTGAGATTCTAAGCTGTGAGTATAGCACAAGTTCTTAACTTTCATTAATGCTAAATAAGTGTTATACATATCAAGAATTAACTTTCAACCTTTAACTAACCGGAAACTATTCTATATTTGGCTCTTCATCTAATAGGTTAGTGAAATGAAAGTTCAAGTGTAGATCGACTTACTAAACTATTCTCGAACATGATATGACTCCGATAATAACAACTAAGATTGCGCGATTATAAAACTAGCATGCAATTGAAATGTTACTAAGATGAAACAAAAATTTTGAAAAATTTAGCACTCTTCATAGAAATATAACTACTTAGAGCAAATGAATGTAGATACACATAAACCATCCCTCCCCACACTTAAATTACTGACATGTCCTCATGGTGTGCAAAAATAAAAAAGCAGAAAACTTAGGCGATTCGTTGTTGAAGGAGAAGCTAATGCAGAGTGGGTCGACCTACTTTGAGAAATGCTTGAAAGAAATCGAGAGATTGTGGACCATCCACCGGAAAAGCGATATGCGTCTAAAACTCACAATAGCTAATGCAAATACCACGCACACTTGATAAACATTAAATACCTGCGGGGATAGGGAAGATAACATATAAAAAAGCTACGAGGAAAGGAAGTCTAGAGAATTTTTAGATTAAACTCATATAAAGATGGACATATACATGGAATATTGCAAAATAGTAGGGCTAGGTGCAACTATATGAAAATGCATTACAATGCAATCTACGTGAAAAATCCTAAAAATAAAATAAAAGCGAGGTAGTATTACGAGCAATGATTAACTACACTCAAAAGAAAAATAAACTAGGTGGTATTACGAAAACCAGCCGGTGATACACTTAAGAAAAATAAAAGGAAAAATAGAAAAACAATGCAACTATATGAAATGCAAGCTAAATGAAATGCATTTAAATGATATGCAAAAAAGAAAATAAAATAAAAGAAGAAAACTAGCCCACTTTATATGCAGCTTACGACATATATAAACGTCTACCACATAATGACGAGTTACGATAAGCGGCGTCATCACATGAAGTGCGACCACGCCTTAAGACTTATCCGAAAGTGATGAACTGCAGAAACCAACAGTCATCTGCTCTAAGCGGTATAACTTCATATGGAGAAAAGGGCGTAGCATCACGGAAAACCGGCCAGTAGCTACCCATATGAACTATAAAACAAAAGCTTACGTAAGTCTTAAAAGCTTAAAAGATTCATCGGAGCGGTATGTAGCATACGGGAACCGGACATTAGCTACTAATTAACCATAAAACGACGTTTATAGCATACGAGAACAATGATTAACTCATAACATAGATGAATCAAGTATATGAAAATAAATCAATTATTTTGCAGATTAAGCCAGATGGAAAGATATAAATATGCAAGTTTAGAATCATCTAAATAAAAACAATTACCCACGAAGCTCAAATTAAAGTATCCATATCAAATAAAAGCATTGAAAATAAAATCAAGAAATTTAGAACTGGATCAATTTGAACCAGTGACGTTCACTTAGCGTCGAGAGCTGGGCGGGCGTTCCACCTTAGGCGGCACAAATGCGCATTTTGAAAACCCGACCAGGACGGGCGTTGAAAGTCATACGCCGGCTCGTCTGTAGTCCAAATCGAGGCAGATTGAAAATATTTGAGCAGAAGGCCCAATGCTTTGCCTTCGTCACCTGCGGAGATGAAGAAGAAGCGGGCGGGCGTCCAGCGAAAAGACGCATTTCATCCATACAACAAGAATACACAGGCAAAGGAAAAACACAGCAAAACCTAAATACTTATGAACACAACACGGCCATACGAGATCACGGCCACGGCTGAGCCTTATCAAATTAAGCACAGGGGTTAGACTAGGTAACACAGCCAAACATATAAACTTCAAGTAAAACAAGTTTGTAAGTAAAAACTTTTGCACATTCTTAACCTAACGCAGTCCTTCGAAACACGGCAAAATAAAAACTCTCAACTTGGTATCACGCTACTTATAATAAAACAAAAATAAAACGTAACAAAATCGAGAACTAACAAAACTAGATTCAACATGTACACCTATTCCCGGCAGGCGCCCACTTTTATTCGGAGGATTTTGCATCACTAAACAAAAATAATAATTATAAACCTATACCTAACATGCAAACTAACTCCTAACTTAGGCCGAATATAGGGTAGTTGCTAGTAAAGTTGGATAAGTATGCAGGTATCGATCCTCAGAGGAAAAGGATGTAGAATCTAATCTAATTAATTCTTCTTTATTAACTAAAACTAAACTGTAAACTAAGAACGGAGAAAATAAGCGGACGGAGATTGTTAATCAAAGCCGAAATATAGTTGCGAACAAAATAAATAAAACTACATCTACAACGGTGATAAAACTAACTAATAAGCGAACAAACATAAACAAACCATGATCAACCTTATTCCCGACAACCATCATCCCGCTGAAATCAATAAGATGAACAAACATTCATTCATTAGTTATCTTGGATTATTATCTTTTCTAATGAGCGTTTCTCTCTTCCGATTTATCACGCCCATTAATTAGTTTACCTTCCGGTCTTAACTAATATCGATACAAATCAAAGATATGGATTAAATCCTAACTTTATGACATTATCCCTCAACTTCCGTTTGTTGGAATAATTATTGTCAATCTACTCTCACGATAATCTAATGAATCTATTAACTTCAGTTATCTAAATTAAGTTAACATCGCGCATAAAAACATGAAGAGAACAAGAACAACATAATGAATTAAACACATGAAAAATCCTATCTTTCAGTATGGTGATATCCTCAATTCCAATCTAAAGATAATCTTGCATCGAGATTAATCAAATTGTGATCCTCAAGTAAATCTAGATATTTAACCTCCCGAACTTCCGTTATGTATAGAATTAAAGATCTACTCTTTCCTATGGTGATCTAAACTACACCGACTTCCATCATGAATAAGTAGCATCAAATCATGCAATCATCTTCCGATTTTATATTGCAAAGATACAATTGAACATAGAAAAAAACAATTATAAATAAAACTTACAAAATATCCATGAAAGGAATCAAAGTGCTGCGGAAAAGGATTACATGGCTGCTCCATGGATGAAAGCTTCAAGCCTTCATCATGCTTCGATTACAAGAAGGAGAAAGAACAAAATAAAAGACCTAATCTAACTTAGATCACCTCGGGCAAGAAATGCAAGATGCATCTGTCTATAACTCCCAAAAAGCGGACTCTTGTGCATGTAATTTTAACGTATGAAAAATCGATGTAATTAGGGTTGGAATCGCAGCTGCTTTTAAAGAAAAATCAAATTCGGTTTGCTACGATAAAGGTGCCGGACGCCCGTCCATAATCATCGGACGCCCGTTCACTATTTTCAGCAACAGCATCCAAACTTATAACGCTCATATCTAGGGCCTAAGTAAGTTCGGAATGGAAGTGATTCAAAATCCTGTAGAATCCTATCTTCAAGCCCTACAAATCTTCTCTTGAGTTCCAGAGTCAAATCAGTTTGTTATCATATCAAGAACTGCGTCGGAAGTCGGGACTACCGGAATCCTGATTTCCCACATTCATCTTGATTGATTTCTTTCTTATATCTTTCAATCTTCCATAACTTTGATTGATCCTTTCCAATCACGAATTTGGCTCTCTAAAATCCTCTCTCCCATCATCAATGAGTATCTACAACAATAGGAAAACATACCAAAGCGTAACGTATTTCCAAAATAAC
This sequence comes from Gentiana macrophylla, assembly GCA_026214975.1. Classification (NCBI taxonomy): domain Eukaryota; kingdom Viridiplantae; phylum Streptophyta; class Magnoliopsida; order Gentianales; family Gentianaceae; genus Gentiana; species Gentiana macrophylla. The sequence continues at coordinate 90,249 of JAOBSW010000378.1, forward strand.
ATAAAATCATCAATTACATACTGTAAATGCAATTACGCGCGTTTTGCAATTTAACCTATTAGAAACACCATTTGCTCAATTAATCGATATAAAGACTCGATTTCTATGAAAACATGTCAGATATATGGGAAATTTGATATAAAATATATCCTTAAAACACTACAAATTGATTACGAATAGTTGTTTAAAATGATGATTTGTTGGCAAGGAATATCATCATGCCGATGATCATTGAAGCGGGAGCTTTATGATTTGTTGTTTTCTAGAACATTAGAAAAGTGTAATGACTACACACGTAACCGTTTCTAATTGAAAAATTGGAAAATCATGAAGTGTTGCTAGTTAGGCGATATTTGGAATCGATGAACTAGTGGGAGTTTTTGATTTTGTATTTTTGGAAACATTAGAGCGTATGTAAGTGTTTACACGAGAGATTTTCAAATTGAAAAATTGGAAAATCATAAAATAAAAGCATTCTTTGGTTGAGGCGGTATTTGGAACCGATAAACTGGTAGGAGCTTTAATGTTATGATTTGTTATTTTTCTAGTATAATAGAAAATCCGAGAAGTCCCGACAAGTAACACTCGAAAATAGACATCCCACGGTTCCAAGAGTAGTGTCACACTCACCTACCTACTAGTTCTAAAAGCAAGGTTTCCATTCACGGAAAGTCAAGAATAGGAAGTATCATCAAGAAGTGTTAGTCATCTAAGCCCGAGTTGATTTTTAAGGCTAAACGAAAATTAATAAGCGAAAATCATAGGATAAGGATAGTGATTTGGATCACCCAACCTATGAATCCTTGGCGATTTTCTTGAGCTAAGTTCTTTGGAAGAACAAGTAGCGATTGCATTTAACGATTAAAAGGAGTAAACAACAGGCGAGTTAATTTTAGCTAGAATAGTGGAAATTGATATAAGGAAATGAATTTCGGATTCAATCCTAGGATATCACGGAAAATTATTTTTATTTAAGATTACCGTTTGGAGCGAATGGATTTACCTTCTATTCGATAATTTGTTTTGTTAGTATAGAAAGTGAATATACCATTTGTAATCTGAATCCAAGACTTCGGACTTTTGTTTGATAAAGTCAAAACCACTTACAATTCTTGAAATATGTATATAAAACACATCTCAAGAACTATTAAAAGCAATTGGTTTCTATATTTTAGATAAGCGCTTCTTCATATTCCATAGTTGGTACATAGTCCACAAAAAGCAAGACTTGAAGGCGGCTCAGGTGATTCCTTTTCTCCGAGTTCCGGTTAGATTGTCTTAAAGGTTCAATGATTAAGTTTCCTTTCAATTTGGAAAGGATAATGGTTATAAAGAAGTAGCATTGCTTATTCATGGCGACCTTCGAGGTGTTTGATGAAAAACAAGCTAGTAGGAGCTTACGAGTGGTGACTTAGCATGTCCGATAACTATTCAAAACTCCAGCAAGTTTTATCCAAAATATTTTGAGGTTTTCTCTGTTTTCATGAGGAGATGGAGTATTCTATACTCATAAATGGGCCATCACATAGTCCTAGGGGGTGATGCTCAGAATGCGCCTCATAGAGTGAAATGCTTTCACTAGGAAGAAACCATTGAATTGCCTTTACATAGTTATAGATGTGCCACAATACCTGTCACTTAACTCAATAAAGATATTGGAAGTGAAATAACGGTTTACATTGAAGTGCAGAACCAGAAGTCTACCTAGAATATGCTTTGGAATTAACGGATAATGAGTGGATTAGGTTCACCCAAATTCCGTCAATATAAGCATTTAGCATGCTTGATGTTGATGGTTTGACTGAATTTACGGCGTACCGCGTTAAAGTCGATGACCAATCGTTATATATCTTGTAGCATTGAGAAAAGGTTAGTTATAAGATTCTTGAAATCGGAAAGGGACGGTTATCTTTGTGGAATCCTTTCTACGATAGAGTTATGAATAGCAAAATAGCTTGAACCTTCGCGATACGTTTACTCAAGAGTGATTACTACTGGCGATTAAAATCGGACTACATCCAACATCGGTTGTTGGTGATAACACTAAATACTACTAAACTAGATCGAATTTTGAGTCACTTTAGGTAAGTATTGGGAGTATGGTTTATCCATCACCCATTTCTGGTTTCTGCGGACTTTGTAGTACGAGGATCGATTGATGACCTATGGCTCTTTTTGGCTTGAGTATAGGATTACGATAATGAGAGGTTGGTTTAATGGCCATAACCCTGTGAATGGAGTTCGGTGCTCAATGCATTTCATGCTCTTGTAAGAACCACTGGCGTCTCGGGCCAGTGGAGAATGAGTGAATCTACGGAAAAGAGTAGAGATGAGTTCGGTATTGCATGATTTACGTTCAAAAGCGAAAATAGGGGTGATTCCACAAGAGCTTTCTTGCCAAACAAGCGGATGCGGATTCATTCGAAGCAGAAGGTATTGACTTGTAGACTTATAAGCGGGATGTACCATCAAGGCTTATGTCCTTTGTGGATAAAAAGCAAACCTCCGATGTCATTTGGAAGTCATATATATTTCTACAATGACCAATAGATTTGACGAGAATATTGATAAGTCTTTTGTAATTTGAATATCAATTTTATTCTGATAGTGATTATATAAATTGAGTGTTTGTGAAGGATAACCTTTGCGCAGTTGGAATCAACGCCGTTGTGTTATACGGAATGGAGATCGACAATACCACGCGATTCCTGCAATGAAGTTTTGGACAGCATTCTTAAGAGTTTGGCTAAATTGAATTCATTAGAATGGAGATCAGTTAGTTTCCCGTCCATCTTATTGGTTGAGATGATGCATCTGTGTATCTGTGATCAAGCGAGGAAGTTCTACCTTATGTACCTCGGGAATGGCTCTACAAATCTTGGATCGGAGAAATAGGATAGATTCTCTTTCTAGTAAGAGATGGTCGAGTTGTGAGCGTCAACTTTGATCAAGATCTGAGATTCAGTGGATTAACAAAGCAAGTTTAGTATGTCATTACAGTATCTTGAAGAGGCGAGGAACAATATCACGGACATATTCATGTGTGAACCAGGATATGCTTGTGATACGCGAGATTTGACTTTAAGTCAGTTGGGATGATGGATTAAGTCGATCTCGGGCTCGATGTTTACTCGTTACCCACGTGATTTGATGGACGGTGGCATTTGATTCTCACGGATAAATCTCGAGCCGACAACTTTGACTAATCATTAAGACCCATGACATTTAGATGCCAGAAATTGCTACTTTGAGTCCATGACCTATCCTACGACGGCATACAAGGTATGCCTGGAATGCAGAAATGGATTATGATATGCTTAGTAGGTACTAGAATTAAGGATGAGTCTCCGTTGCTTTGAGGCAAGTGGAGATGTAGTTTGTTATATTTTAAATAATAAGGTGTGCTCTAAAACAATTAATCACGTGCTTTCAGTGCAAGTGGGGAGATTGTTAGGTGTGATGCCCGAAAGAAAATTTTGTAATTGTTTTATTTAATAAATGAAATGATATTATTATTCATATTTATTATTCTCATATTCACCGATGTGACAATAGTATTTACACTCACGAGAAACTCAAAAGTATATCGTTTATGTAATCACTTAACTCAAGTGTATGGGGATATACACGGGAGGATTGAGTTAAGTGAAGATGTACTTAAAATACAATTAGCCGTCAGTGAAGTTAATCGAGAGTATCGGGTCTCTCTTTAACGATGCTATTAATGCTTGAGAACGCACAATAGGTGTGATAGTCTTATCCGGACTTTCGGTTAGTAAGAGAACCTAATGGGGCATTTATATATATGATAGATATATCATATAGGTCGACCGATTTGATTAGAGTTCACGATATAATTCCGTAATCGAGAAGTCTTATCGAATCAATGGATGATCATATTTATGGATATATCTTAATCCACGAGGTGATCCACGATCAAGCGCTTGAATCGGTATGAAGTTTGACTTGACGGTTAAGGATTACACCGAGTGCGGGTGCGAATTACCCCATCTTGGCATTATCTTGGATTGAGTGAGTAGTCCGTGTTATCACGAGATACGGAATCCATTCCTTCCAATTATGGAAGTAGAAACGCTTCCTCTTTATTTGTTAATCCTCAGAAACCGATCGATCAAGGCGAGAATCATATCACACCGATTGATCACCAAAGTGAGTTGTATGAATTAATTGATCACTAGGGAGTTAATGGTAAATAAGGATAAGAGGGTTCTAAAAGGGTTAACGTGTAACTTCCGATTTAGAATGAGCGATCTTATGGAGGATTAATCCATATGTAATGATTATATCAATGGACGCTTATTATTATTCTCGTGAGAGATAAATATAATCTCATAATCGGAGAGTGCAAATCAGGATTATGGTGGCATATTCTGGTGATTGATTTATCAAATATAATTATTCTGTTCGTAAGATAATTATTTATTTGATTTATCGGAGTCACTGATTATTAGTCCATGGTCCCTGACGTGCCTCCCAATATAGCATAGCCATTCTCGGACGTCGAATCCTAATAATATCAATTTAGTTCTTGTTGGACTTTATTAAAGCGATATGTGAATTAATTGTTTAGTGGACTATTAAATTGGTTGGGCTAAATAATTAAATATGTTAGAAAAGACATTTTCCATAATCTTGGCCCAATTATTGTGTTATAGTCGAAATTAATCATATTGACTAGGTCAACGATGATGATTTTCAACCCCAAGGCATGTTTAATGAACAAGAAATTAGTTTTCTTGTGATTAATAAGACATAATGCATAAAATATTTATTTGGATAAATATTTATGGAAAGAAATAAAGATAAAGATTATTACTAGATTTGTTCTAGAATATTTTGGGATTATCTTTTATTTAATAGGATTATTATAATTGATTTTGTATTAATTATTAAATCCTTGAGGCTATGTTTTACTCTCCTATATAAAGAGAGTTCTCCCAGCCTTAATACACACAACAATTTTACACCCACCTTTAGAGAGGAGAAAGAATTTTCGACCAAGAGGGAGAATAAGAGGAAAATCTTGGAGATTTTTCCGGAGTAGCATATCGGAGGGTTCGAGTCGAGAATTTCCTTCCACGGGAGTTGCTTGGATCACATGTCACGGAAGATCGTGGTGCTCTTCACGCTTTCCTTCGTTCATCCTCTTGCGGTTCTTCAACTTGGATTTTGAGATTCAAGAGGTATGTTCTACATCCCCTTGCATAGATATAGATCTAGTTATTTTATTACGTGTAGTTTATAGATCTAGATCCTTAAAATCGTTTCAGCTGCATGGATGATATTACTGCAGGTGGTAGGTGATCATTGGGGCCCGGGGTGATATTTTGGATAAACTTTCGAAGTGTTTGAATAGTTATCGGACGAGAAGTCCACTATAAGGCTCTGCTAGATAAATATATTTATCCCAAACAAATTAGGATAAATAAATATATTATCAATATTCCCATGATTTATCATTTAACAAATAAAAGATAAATCGCACATATAAAGAGAGTTCTCAAGGCCTTTTAGCACACACATGAAATTTACCGACTTCTCTTTAGAAGGAGCAAATTTTCGGCCAAGGAATATAGAGGAAAATCTTGGAGATTTTCCGGGTAGCATATCGGAAGGATTCGAGGCCAGATTTCCTTGCACCAGGAGTTGCTTGGATCACTGCGTCACGGAAGATCGTGTGGTGCTCTTCACATCTTCTTTTTCTATTCTGGTTCTTCAGCTTGGATTTTGAGATCCAAGAGGTATGTTCTACAACCCCCTTGTAGAATAGATCTAGTTATTTTATTCGTGTATTATATAGATCTAGATCCTTAAATCGCTACATTACTTGGATGATATTACTATATGATGGTATATTAGTATTTTGTGAAGGATAACTTATTGCACTGATTTGGACTCAAGCATGGGTGTGTTATGCTTAACGATGGTATCAGTCGCCAAGGTGATCTATATTTATACGTATAAAATATTAGATCTAAGGAGTGGTAAACATGTAGATTTTTGTCCCAAATTTTTTTTTAAAAAGTAAATGTAAAATTATGTTTATTTTTTTATGTTATGAATGTCTTGGTTGAAGAGATTGATTGGGAGTTGATACTGTTTACTCGTTAGATATATGTAGCTCCTTTGTTTAGTAACAATTGAGCATAGAATTGTATTTTTTTATGTCAATTTTTAAAATTATTATGTAAAAGGTAGTATCTTGTATTGTAATTTGATATTCCGGTTCGAGACTACGAAGATGATGTGTTAAAGATCATCAAGTGTTGAAGATCATCAAGAAGGTAAAAGCAGGAGGAGGCCGATTGTTTGTTTTATTTTTTTAGTCGGCAATTTTTTTCAGGTAATTTTATGGCAAATGGCAATTTTTAGTTTCTTTTACCTAATTTGGTCATGGCCGAATAAAAAAAAAGGCATGCAATAGCCTGAAGGAAAAAAAAAAAAAAAATTTAATATTAATTTTTAAGATTTGACTATATATATATATATATATATAATAAATATATAAATATATTTTTTTTTTTTGATTACTTAGAAGCTTTAATAAAAGCGGTTTTAAAAATGGAAAGTTTTTTTATAAAACAATTTATTATAGATATATTTTAATATATTGGTATATTACGCCTCCTCCTCTCTCTAAATAGATTCGTGGTTCGTGTCAAGATCGAAGTTTGAGATCCGTAGTTTGAGTTCAAGATTTGAAGATCAAGATTTAGAAGACATAGATTATTAATTTCTTACTTTTCCTTAGGATAGATTAGATACAGGGGTACCAACGATCCATCTCGGTGTTTAAATTTTTCCGCAATTTATTTTTATGTGTTTGATCATAAAATAGATATAAAATCGGAATTGCCATGACATGCATCATATCATAAATCCACTCCATGCATACATGTAGAATTTTAATTTTGGTAATTAAAATAGGCATGTATATTGTAAACTCCGCTGTAATTAGTTGAAATTTAATTAATAAGTGGTAATTAATAAATTTAGTAACTAATTAAAGATCCGAGGACAGGTTATGAAATCGTTAAGCCTTTCGTGTGTGTTCTCGGTGAACACTTTTAAAGCACAAACGAGATCACGTTTTGATTCGTGAGTGTTCACGAAAGATTGAATGATGGTAAAAGAACAATAAATCTTGGATAAAAAGCGGTTCGCTTTATAGGTTGGGTGGTCAATCGAGCTAGGCTCGACCGAAACAACCCTCCTAGTGATGTATGCACGGGGGTCCGCAAGACTAAGCTACACCGGAGAACGGAGGGGTGATTCCTTCTTATCTCAATCAGGGGCTAGTCGCCGACCCGATTTCGTCCGATCGGTCACATATGTTCCAACGAATAGGGATTGGTAGGCTTGCCTAACGTTATCGCGATACACCATTCGAATCCTTTGATTTGATGTGCTTTTATGTTAACATCAAAAGACGTGGTTAGTTAACCCACCACCACTTCCAAAATATTGAGTGGGAGCGTGGAGCGGCGGCCAACCCCACGGCCTCTACTATAGATACAAGTAAGTGAGAGAAGGGTGACGCCTCGGGCGCTTTGATTTCGTCCCCCCACGGATGGTGTTCACCCCTATCAACATTCATGGCTTGGTCTCCGAAAGGATAGGATTTCCGGCACTTCGCGGGTCACCGACCTATCCTAAGACGGCACTCACTCGGGCGCACTCAAGTAGATCCGATATAGTAGGTCACACTCATCATGGGTATTTTTTTGATAATATCTAAAGCAAAAGGAAGGTAGTCAATGAATAAAGGATGTTCGATTCTCGTAGGATGTTCGATTCTCACAAGTTATTCATTGATGAGATTGTCTCGATTTAACCGTCATCTCTTTGACCTACCCTACGGCGGCATCGAGATGCGAGGTTAAAACTCTCTTGGAATGGCAGTAGAGTAGACTTAATTTTAGTTTACAATTCCTAAAAAATAAAATATAGTAGTGTTAAACTTGAATTAATATATGTCATTTATTTACAAAGATTATATCCCTTACTAAATTGCTTAAAATTTATAATTGACTAGTATTGACTTTGCTTTAAAAAGTGGAAAGTAACTAGACGTTGAACTAGTTAATCGATAATGCAATTATTTTTCGGAAAGAGATATTTTCTCTTAAGCCTTTTAAAAATCGTGAAGTGACATATATGTATGTCACTAGTGTCACTCGTGTCAAACGGAAGACAAACTTAGCATTTGATCAAGGTGATTTCGGACTTTGAAATTATTCTAGTGAATTTTGAGTGTAGTGATTACACGAGTAATTTTCTAATTGAAAATCGGAAAATCATGAAGTGTTACTAGTTGGACGATATTTGGAATCGATGAACTAGTGGGAGCTTTATGATTTGTTGTTTTTTCTAGAACATTAGAAAGTGTAATCGACTACACACGTAACCGCTCTAATTGAAAAACTGGAAAGTCATGGAATGTATGCGCTAGTTAGACGATATTTGGAATCGGCGAACTAGTGGAGTTTACATGATTTGTGTTTTTTCGAAACAATAGAACTATGTACTTCAAAGATTTTCTAATCGAGTAAAATCGGAAAATCATAAAATAAAGCATTGCTCGTTAGACGGTATTTGGAACCGAAAACTAGTGGGAGCTTTAATGTTATGATTTGTTGTTTTTTCTGGTATATTAGAAAATCCGAGAAGTCTCGATTTAGTAACACTAAATAGATATCCCACGGTTCAAGAGTAGTGTCTACTCAAACGAACTACCGTTCAAGACTCGCTTTCCCATTCACGGAAAGTCAAGAATGGGAGAATATGTCTAAAAGTGTTAGTCACCTAAACCAGAAAACTTTAAGGTCGACCGAAAAATTAATTAATCGAAAAATCATAGGATAAGGAAAGTGATTTTGGATCACCAACCTATGAATCCTTGGTGATTTTCTCAGCTAAGTTCTTTGGAAGAACAAGGTAGCAATTGCATTTAACGATTAAAAGAGTAAACAACGGGCGCTTAATTTTAGCTAGAATAGTGGGAGTGATATAAGGAAATGAATCTCGGTTCAATCCTTGGATATCGCGGAAAATTTATTTTCTGCTTAAGACTCGCTTGGAACGAATGGATTTACCTTCTATTCGATAATTTGTTTGTCGATAGAAAGTGAATATACCATTTGTAGTACGAATCCAAGACTCGACTTTTGTTTGATAAAGTCAAAACCACTTAGAATCGCTAAAATATGTATATAAAACACATCTTAAGAACTATTAAAAGCAATTGGTTTCTATATTTAGATAAACGCTTCTTCATATTCCATAGTTAGTGCATAGTCCCTAAAAGACAAGACCAAGACCGGCTCGGGGTGATTCTTTCTCCTACCTGGTTATATTGTCTCAAAGGTTCAATGACTAAGTTTCCTTTCAATCAGGGAAAGGATAATGGTTATAAAGAGTAACATAGCTTGTTCATGACGGCCTTCGGGTCCGATGAAAGACCTGAGCTAGTAGGAGCTTCCGAAGTAGTGACTTCTTGTCTCGATAACTATTCAAACACTCCGTAAGTTTATCCAAAATATTTTGAGGTTTCTCTGCTTTCAATGCAGATAGAGTATTCTATACTCGTAAATGGGCCATCACATAGTCTCTGTGGATCGATGTTTCGGCCCGCCTCATAGTGATATGCTTTTACCAAGTGAGAAACCGTTAAATTGCCTTATATATGTTTTTTTGGAGATGTACTATAATATATCGCTTAACTCAATAAAGATATTGGAAGCGGAAATAACGTTTACATTGAAATGTAAGACCAAGCAGTTTACCTAGAATATGCTTTGGAATTTACGGATAAGGCGGTGATTCGGTTCACCCTACTTCCATAAATATAAGCATTTAGCACACGGTGCTTGAAGGTAGGTCTCGGAAATTTCGCGAACACGCTCGGGCCGCTGACCAATCGTCGGTATATATCTTGTAAGCATTGAGAAAAAGGTTTGTTATAAGATTCTTGAAATCGGGAAGGACGCTATATATCATAAGGCCCTTTCTCGATAGAGTCTATGAACAGATAAAACCTTAAACCTCAAGCACGTTTACTCAAGGTAGTTACTAATCGATTAAAATCTTACCACATCCAACATCGGGTTGTTTGGTGATAACACTAAATACTACTAAACTAGATCGTAATTTCGATCCACCTGTAATGTAAAGGGGAGTATGGTTTATCCATTACCCATTACGGTTTCGGTGGACTTTATAGTCCGAGGATCGATTGATGACCTATGGCTCTTTTGTGAGTGATAGATTCTGATAATAGAGGTTGAAGTTTAATAGCCATAACCCCGTGAATGGAGTTCGTACTCCACCCTGTCCTTCATTTCTTGTAGAACCACCGAGCCGCCTCGGCTCATGGGAGTAATTGGATCTACATGGAAAAGAGTAGAATGGAGTTCCTGGTATTGCATGATTTCGCTCAAAAGCAAATAGTAAGGTGATTCCTCGAGACTTTCTTGCCAAACAAACGGAGTCTGGATTCATTCAAAATGTATGGGTATTGACTTATGAACTTATGCACGGGATGACCCACAAGGCTTATGTCCTTTGTGGGAAAAAGCAAACCTCTCGGTCATTGGAAAGTCATATATTTCTACAATATGTGGATTTGACCTGTAATATTGATAAGTCTTTTTGTAGACCGGATATCAATTTTAGTACAAGAGTTGGAATATATACTATATATATTAGTATTTGTGAAGGATAACACCGCACTAGCTTGAATCAATATGGGTGTGTTATCTCAAGTCGACCGACAATACCACAATTCTCTGCAATGTAGATTTGGACAACATTCTAAGAGTTTGACTCGGGTCGAATTCATTAGAATCCGCCACTCGTTTCCCATCCATCTTATTGGTTAAGATGATGCATCCGTGGTATGCAACATTCAACGAGGAAGTTCTACCCTATGCCTCGTGAATGACTCTCTAAATCTTTCGGATCAAGAGAAATGGGATGTATTCTCTTTCTAGTAAGAGATGGTCGTAAGTTATTGAACGCTTAACTTTGATCGAATCTTAGATTCGTGGTTAACAAAGCAAGTTTAGTATGTCCTTTAGTATCTTGAAGAGAACGAGGAACAATATGCGGACATATTCATGTGAACTTGGATATGCGTGATACAATCGATTTTGACTTTAAGTCGATTGAGGATGATCGTCAAGTCGATCTCGGCCGCTGTTTACTCAGCACTACATGATTTGATGGACTGTAACGCCGATCTCTACGGATCGCCTCGGAGAAATGACAACCTCGGACTAATCATTAAGACCATGACATTTAGATGTAGGTGCTCCCTAGTCACCGACCTATCCCACGACGGCATACCGGAGTGTACTTTGGAATCGAATGGTTAGCGATATGCTTAAAGCGGTACTAGAATACGGATGAGTCTCCATTGCTTTAGAGCAAGTGGGAGATGTAGTTTGTTGTAGTTTAAATAATAGGGTGTGCTCTAAAACAATTAATCACATGCTGCAAGTGGGAGAGATTGTTGAAGTGATGCCTGTCTAAAGACAATTTTGTAATTGTTTTTATTTAATAAATGAAATGATATTATTATTCATATTTATTATTCTCATATTCACCGATTTGACAATAGTATTTACACTACGTAAAACCCAAAAGTATATCGCTTATGTAATCACTTAACTCGTTGTATGGATATACACGGGATGATTGAGTTAGCGAAGATGTACTTTAAAATACAATTAGTTCAAGAGTGAAGTTAATCGGATAGTATCGGTCTCTCTTTAACGCAGCTATTAATGCGCCTAACGCAAAAGGTGTGTGTGATTGTCTTATCCGACTTTCGTTAAGAGAACTCTAACGGGGCATTTATATATGATGATATATCATATGTAGTCGGGACGGATTTGATTGTGAGTTCATTTATATAACTCAGTGAATCGGTAAGTCTTATCGAATCAATGGATGATCATATTTATGGATATATCTTAATCTCGGTAGGTGATCGCTAGCTAACCGCTTGAATCAAGATGAGGTTTGACTTGACGGTTAATGATTACATCGAAGTCTGGGGTCCTAATTACTCCCATCTTGGCATTATACTCGATTGAGTGAGTAATCGTGTTATCACAGATACGGAATTCATTCCTTCCATTTACGGAAGTAGAAAGACAGCTCTTTATTTGTTAATCCTAGAAACCGATCGATCAGCTGCTGAAATTCATATCATTAATCGATTGATCACCATGAGTTGTATGAATTAATGATCACGTGGGTTAATGGTAAATAAGTGATAAGAGGTTCTAAAAAGTGGTTAATGGGGTAACTTCCGATTTAATGAATAGCTTATGAGGATTAATCCATATGTAATGATTATATCAATGGACGCTTATTATTATTCTCGTGAGGAGATAAATATAATCTCAAAATCGGAGGAGTGCAATACGGATTATGGTGGCATATTTCTATGATTGATTTATCAAATATAATTATTCTCGCTTCGTAAGATAATTATTTATTTGATTTATCGGAGTCCGCCGATTATTAGTCCACGGGTCCCCGACGTGCCTCCTAATATAGCATAGCTATTCTCGGACGTCTAATCCTAATAATATTAATTTAGTTCTTGTTGACTTTATTAAAACGATATGTGAATTAATTGTTTAGTGGATTATTAAATTAGTTGGGCTAAATAATTAAATACGTGAAAGACATTTTCCATAATCTTGGCCCAATTATTGTGTGTGGTGGAATAAATCATATTGACTAGGTCAATGATGATGATTTTCTACCCCAAGGCATGTTTTAATGAACAAGAAATTAGTTTTTCTTGTGATTTAATAAGACATGTGCATAAAATATTTATTGGATAAATATTTATGGAAAGAAATAAAGATAAATATTATTCTAGATTTGTTCTAGAATATTATTGGGATTATCTTTTATTTAATAGGATTATTATAATGATTTTGTATTATTATTAAATCCTTGGAGGCTAAGTTTTACTCTCCTATATAAAGAGAGTTCTCCTAAGCCTTAATACACACATAAAATTCGACTTCACCTCTTTAGTAAGTGAGCAAAGAATTTTCTCAAGCCAAGGGGAGATGAGGAAAATCTCTTGAGATTTTTCCGGTAGCATATCGAGGGTTCGAAGTCGAGAATTCCTTCCACTGAGTTGCTTGATCACACGCATTGGAAGATCGTGGTGCTCTTCACGCTTCTTCGCTCATCCTTTGCGGTTCTTCAACTTGAATTTCGAGATTCAAGAGGTATGATCTACATCCCCTTGTAGATATAGATCTAGTTATTTTATTACGTAGTATTTTATAGATCTAGATCTCTAAAATCGCCTGCTACGGGATGGTATTACTAACAAGTACTTCAAAGAGAATTGCAATATATTTTTTTCATTGCTTTTTTCTCAGACTCCATGAGTACTTAATCGCAGGATTTTGATTCTTGTACAAGGCCATTCGCCTCCGCTTTTGCTTGTCGAATGCCGGGGCGCGTGTCTTATTTATTTCGCCGATATCACATCAAGAATTCAAAGAGAATTGCAACGTTTTTTCAGACTTTTTCACAGACAACGGTAATTTAATCGCGGTGATATTTGATTTTGTATGCCATTCGCGCCGCTTTGTTTCGCCTTTGTTCAAAGAGAATTACAAACATTTTTTTCAGATTTTTTTCGCACCATAGAGTACTTAATCGTGGTGATATTTGATTCTTGTACAAGGCCATTCTCGCCTCCGCTTTTTGCTTGCCGCTTGTGCCGGGCGTGCCTTATTTATCGCTCGTCGATATCACATCAAGATTTCAAAGAGAATTACAAACGCTTTTTTTTCAGATTTTTTTTCGCACTCCATAGAGTACTTAATCGTGGTGATATTTGATTCTTGTACAAGGCCATTCTCGCCTCCGCTTTTGCTTGCCGCTTGTGCGCCGGGCGTGCCTTATTTATCGCTCGTCGATATCACATCAAGATTTCAAAGAGAATTACAAACATTTTTTTTCAGATTTTTTTCGCACCATAGAGTACTTAATCGCGGTGATTTTTGATTCTTGTACAAGGCCATTCCGCCTCCGCTTTTGCTTGCCGCCGCTTGCGCCGGCGCGTGCCTTATTTATCGCTCGTCGATATCACATCAAGATTTCAAAGAGAATTACAAACATTTTTTTCAGATTTTTTTCGCACTCCATAGAGTACTTAATCTGGTGATTTTTGATTCTTGTACAAGGCCATTCGCCTCCGCTCCGCTTTGCTTGCCGCTTTGTGCCGGGCGTGCCTTATTTATCGCTCTCGTCGATATCACATCAAGATTTCAAAGAGAATTACAAACGCTTTTTTTCAGATTTTTTTTTCGCACTCCATAGAGTACTTAACTGCGGTGATATTTGATTCTTGTACAAGGCCATTCGCCTCCGCTTCCGCTTTGCTTGCCGCTTTGCGCCGGGCGCGTATTTATTTATCGCTCGTCGATATCACATCAAGATTTCAAAGAGAATTACAAACTTTTTTTTCAGATTTTTTTCGCACTCCATAGAGTACCTTAATCGGTGATATTTGATTCTTGTACAAGGCCATTCTCGCCTCCGCTTTGCTTGCCGCTTGCGCCGGGCGTGCCTTATTTATCGCTCGTCGATATCACATCAAGATTTCCAAAGAGAATTACAAACATTTTTTTTTCAGATTTTTTTTTCACTCATAGAGTACTTAATCGGTGATTTTTGATTCTTGTACAAGGCCATTCGCCTCCTTTTTGCTTGCCGCTTGTGCCGGGCGTGCCTTATTTATCGCTCGTCGATATCACATCAAGAATTCAAAGAGAATTGCAAAAACTTTTTTTTCAGATTTTTTTCGCACTCCATAGAGTACTTAATCGGTGATATTTGATTCTTGTACAAGGCCATTCTCGCCTCCGCTTTGCTTCTTGCCGCTTTGCTTGCCGCGCCGGCGCGTGCCTTATTTATCGCTCGTCGATATCACATCAAGATTTCAAAGAGAATTACAAACGCTTTTTTTCATTTTTTTTTCGCACTCCATAGACTACTTAATGCGGTGATATTTGATTCTTGTACAAGGCCATTCTCGCCTCCGCTTTTCTTGCCGCTTGCGCCGGGCGTGCCTTATTTATCGCTCGTCGATATCACATCAAGATTTCAAAGAGAATTACAAACATTTTTTTCGTGATTTTTTTTTTCGCACTCCATAGAGTACTTAATCGTGTGATTTTTGATTCTTGTACAAGGCCATTCGCCTCCGCTTTTTTTTGCCGCTTGTGCACCGGGCGCGCTTATTTATTTATCGCTCGTCGATATCACATCAAGATTTCAAAGAGAATTGCAAACAAAATTTTTTTTTCAGATTTTTTTTTCGCACTCCATAGAGTACTTAATCAGGTGATATTTGATTTCTTGTACAAGGCCATTCTCGCCTCCGCTTTGCTTGCCGCTTGCGCCGGGCGCGTGCCTTATTTATCGCTCTCGTCGATATCACATCAAGATTTCAAAGAGAATTACAAATTTTTTTTTTTCGCAGTTTTTTTTTTTCGCACTCCATAGAGTACTTAATCGGTGATATTTTGATTCTTGTACAAGGCCATTCTCGCCTCCGCTTTTTTTTGCCGCTTATGCCGGGCGCGCCTTATTTATCGCTCGTCGATATCACATCAAGATTTTCAAAGAGAATTACAAACATTTTTTTTTTTTCAGATTTTTTTTCGCACTCCATAGAGTACTTAATCGCGGTGATTTTTGATTCTTGTACAAGGCCATTCTCGCCTCCGCTTTGCTTGCCGCTTTGCGCCGGGCGTGCCTTATTTATCGCTCGTCGATATCACATCAAGATTTCAAAGAGAATTACAAACTTTTTTTTCAGATTTTTTCGCACTCCATAGAGTACTTAATCGTGGTGATATTTGATTTCTTGTACAAGGCCATTCTCGCCTCCGCTTTGCTTGCCGCTTGCGCCGGGCGTGCCTTATTTATCGCTCTCTCGTCGATATCACATCAAGATTTCAAAGAGAATTACAAATTTGATTTTTTTTTTTCAGATTTTTTTTTCACTCCTAGAGTACTTAATCGGTGATATTTGATTCTTGTACAAGGCCATTTCGCCTCCGCTTTTGCTTGCCGCTTGCGCCGGGCGTGCCTTATTTATCGCTCTCGTCGATATCACATCAAGATTTTCAAAGAGAATTACAAATTTTTTTTTTTCGATTTTTTTTTCGCACTCCATAGAGTACTTAATCGTGGTGATATTTGATTCTTGTACAAGGCCATTCGCCTCCGCTTTGCTTGCTTGCCGCTTGTGCCGGCGTGCCTTATTTATCGCTCGTCGATATCACATCAAGATTTCAAAGAGAATTACAAACATTTTTTTTTCAGATTTTTTTTTTCGCACTCCATAGAGTACTTAATCGGTGATTTTTGATTCTTGTACAAGGCCATTCTCGCCTCCGCTTTGCTTTGCCGCGCTTGTGCCGGGCGCGCCTTATTTATCGCTCGTCGATATCACATCAAGATTTCAAAGAGAATTACAAACGCTTTTTTTTCAGTTTTTTTTCGCACTCCATAGAGTACTTAATCGTGTGATATTTGATTCTTGTACAAGGCCATTCCGCCTCCGCTTTGCTTGCCGCTATGCCGGCGCGTGCCTTATTTATCGCTCGTCGATATCACATCAAGATTTCAAAGAGAATTACAAACGCTTTTTTTTCAGACTTTTTTTTCGCACTCCATAGAGTACCTTAACTGCGGTGATATTTGATTCTTGTACAAGGCCATTCTCGCCTCCGCTTTGCTTGCCGCTTGCGCCGGGCGTGCCTTATTTATCGCTCTCGTCGATATCACATCAAGATTTCAAAGAGAATTACAAACATTTTTTCAGATTTTTTTTTTCGCACTCCATAGAGTACTTAACTGCGGTGATTTTTGATTCTTGTACAAGGCCATTCGCCTCCGCTTTTGCTTGCCGCTTGCGCCGGGCGCGCCTTATTTATCGCTCTCGTCGATATCACATCAAGATTTCAAAGAGAATTACAAACATTTTTTTCAGATTTTTTTTTCGACTCCATAGAGTACTTAATCGGTGATTTTTGATTCTTGTACAAGGCCATTCGCCTCCGCTTTGCTTGCCGCTTGTGCCGGGCGTGCCTTATTTATCGCTCTCGTCGATATCACATCAAGATTTCAAAGAGAATTACAAACGCTTTTTTTCAGATTTTTTTTTTTCGCACTCCATAGAGTACTTAATCTGCGGTGATATTTGATTCTTGTACAAGGCCATTCTCGCCTCCGCTTTGCTTTGCCGCTTGCGCCGGGCGCGCCTTATTTATCGCTCGTCGATATCACATCGCGATTTCAAAGAGAATTACAAACGCTTTTTTTTCATTTTTTTTTCGCACTCCATAGAGTACCTTAACTGTGGTGATATTTGATTCTTGTACAAGGCCATTCTCGCCATTCTCCGCTTTGCTTTGCCGCTTATGCCGGGCGTGCCTTATTTATCGCTCGTCGATATCACATCAAGATTTCCAAAGAGAATTACAAACATTTTTTTCAGATTTTTTTTCGCATCCCAGAGTAGTACTTAATCGGTGATTTTTGATTCTTGTACAAGGCCATTTCGCCTCCGCTTTGCTTGCCGCTTGTGCCGGGCGTGCCTTATTTATCGCTCGTCGATATCACATCAAGATTTCAAAGAGAATTACAAATTTTTTTTTTCATTTTTTTTTCGCACTCCATAGAGTACTTAATCGGTGATATTTGATTCTTGTACAAGGCCATTCTCGCCTCCGCTTTTGCTTGCCGCTTTGTGCCGGGCGTGCCTTATTTATCGCTCGTCGATATCACATCAAGATTTCAAAGAGAATTACAAACATTTTTTTTTCAGATTTTTTTCGCACTCCATAGAGTACTTAATCTGGTGATATTTGATTCTTGTACAAGGCCATTCGCCTCCGCTTTTGCTTGCCGCTTGCGCCGGCGCGCGCCTTATTTATTATCGCTCTCGTCGATATCACATCAAGATTTCAAAGAGAATTACAAATGTTTTTTTTTCAGATTTTTTTCGCACTCCATAGAGTACTTAATCAGGTGATATTTGATTCTTGTACAAGGCCATTTCGCCTCCGCTTTTGCTTGCCGCTTATGCCGGGCGCGCCTTATTTATCGCTCGTCGATATCACATCAAGATTTCCAAAGAGAATTACAAACATTTTTTTCAGATTTTTTTTTCGCACTCCATAGAGTACTTAATCGCGGTGATTTTTGATTCTTGTACAAGGCCATTCTCGCCTCCGCTTTGCTTGCCGCTTGTGCCGGGCGTGCCTTATTTATCGCTCGTCGATATCACACATCACATCAAGATTTCAAAGAGAATTACAAACGCTTTTTTTTTTCAGATTTTTTTTTTCGCACTCCATAGAGTACTTAATCAGGTGATATTTGATTTCTTGTACAAGGCCATTCTCGCCTCCGCTTTTGCTTGCCGCTTTGCTGCCGGGCGCGCCTTATTTATTATCGCTCGTCGATATCACATCAAGATTTCAAAGAGAATTACAAACTTTTTTTTCAGATTTTTTTTTCGCACTCCATAGAGTACTTAATCGCGGTGATATTTGATTCTTGTACAAGGCCATTCTCGCCTCCGCTTTTCTTGCCGCTTGCGCCGGGCGCGTGCCTTATTTATCGCTCGTCGATATCACATCAAGATTTCAAAGAGAATTATTTTTTTTTTTTTTTTTCAGACTTTTTTCGCACTCCATAGAGTACTTAATCGCGGTGATTTTTGATTCTTGTACAAGGCCATTCTCGCCTCCGCTTTTGCTTGCCGCTTGTGCCGGGCGTGCCTTATTTATCGCTCGTCGATATCACATCAAGATTTCAAAGAGAATTACAAACATTTTTTTCAGATTTTTTTCGCACTCCATAGAGTACTTAATGCGGTGATATTTGATTCTTGTACAAGGCCATTCGCCTCCGCTCCGCTTTGCTTGCCGCTTGCGCCGCGCTTATTTGCCTTATTTATCGCTCGTCGATATCACATCAAGATTTCAAAGAGAATTACAAACGCTTTTTTTCAGATTTTTTTTTTCGCACTCCATAGAGTACTTAATCAGGTGATATTTGATTCTTTGTACAAGGCCATTTCGCCTCCTTTTTTGCTTGCCGCTTGCGCCGCGTGCTTTATTTATCGCTCGTCGATATCACATCAAGATTTCAAAGAGAATTACAAACATTTTTTTTCGACTTTTTTTCGCACTCCATAGAGTACTTAATCGTGGTGATTTTTGATTCTTGTACAAGGCCATTCTCGCCTCCGCTTTGCTTGCCGCTTGTGCCGGGCGTGCCTTATTTATCGCTCGTCGATCATCACATCAAGATTTCAAAGAGAATTACAAACATTTTTTTCAGATTTTTTTTTCGCACTCCATAGAGTACTTAATCGGTGATTTTTGATTCTTGTACAAGGCCATTTCGCCTCCGCTCCGCTTTTTTTGCTTTGCCGCTTGTGCCGGCGGGCGTGCCTTATTTATCGCTCGTCGATATCACATCAAGATTTTTCAAAGAGAATTACAAACGCTTTTTTTCAGATTTTTTTCACTCCATAGAGTACTTAATCGGTGATTTTGATTCTTGTACAAGGCCATTCTCGCCTCCGCTTTGCTTGCCGCTTTGCGCCGGGCGCGTATTTATTTATTTATCGCTCGTCGATATCACATCAAGATTTCAAAGAGAATTACAAACATTTTTTTTCATTTTTTTTTTTTTTTCGCACTCCATAGAGTACTTAATCTGTGGTGATTTTTGATTCTTGTACAAGGCCATTCTCGCCTCCGCTTTTGCTTGCCGCTTGCCGCCGCGTGCCTTATTTATCGCTCGTCGATATCACATCAAGATTTCAAAGAGAATTACAAACGCTTTTTTTCAGATTTTTTCGCACTCCATAGAGTACTTAATCGCGGTGATTTTTGATTTGACTTGTACAAGGCCATTCTCGCCTCCGCTTTTGCTTGCCGCTTATGCCGGGCGCGTGCCTTATTTATCGCTCGTCGATATCACATCAAGATTTCAAAGAGAATTACAAACATTTTTTTCAGACTTTTTTCGCACTCCATAGAGTACTTAATCGGTGATTTTTGATTCTTGTACAAGGCCATTTCGCCTCCGCTTTTTGCTTGCCGCTTGCGCCGGGCGTGCCTTATTTATCGCTCGTCGATATCACATCAAGATTTTCAAAGAGAATTACAAACGCTTTTTTTTCAGATTTTTTTCGCACTCCATAGAGTACTTAACTGCGGTGATATTTGATTTCTTGTACAAGGCCATTTCGCCTCCGCTTTGCTTGCCGCTTATGCCGGGCGCGCCTTATTTATCGCTCTCGTCGATATCACATCAAGATTTCAAAGAGAATTACAAACATTTTTTTCAGATTTTTTTTTTCGCACTCCATAGAGTACTTAATGCGGTGATTTTTGATTCTTGTACAAGGCCATTCTCGCCTCCGCTTTTCTTTTGCCGCTTGTGCCGGGCGCGTGCCTTATTTATCGCTCGTCGATATCACATCAAGATTTTCAAAGAGAATTACAAACATTTTTTTTTCAGACTTTTTTTTCGCACTCCATAGAGTACTTAATCAGGTGATATTTGATTTCTTGTACAAGGCCATTCTCGCCTCCGCTTTTTGCTTGCCGCTTTGCGCCGCGCGCCTTATTTATCGCTCGTCGATATCACATCAAGATTTCAAAGAGAATTACAAACATTTTTTTTTCAGATTTTTTTCGCACTCCATAGAGTACTTAATCGCGGTGATATTTGATTTCTTTGTACAAGGCCATTCTCGCCTCCGCTTTGCTTTGCCGCTTTGCGCCGGGCGCGCCTTATTTATCGCTCGTCGATATCACATCAAGATTTCCAAAGAGAATTACAAATTTTTTTTCAGATTTTTTTTTCGCACTCCATAGAGTAGTACTTAATCGTGATTTTTGATTCTTTGTACAAGGCCATTTCGCCTCCGCTTTTGCTTGCCGCTTTGCGCGCGCGCGCCTTATTTATCGCTCGTCGATATCACATCAAGATTTCAAAGAGAATTACAAACATTTTTTTTCAGACTTTTTTTCACTCCATAGAGTACTTTAATCGGTGATATTTGATTCTTGTACAAGGCCATTCTCGCCTCCGCTTTGCTTGCCGCTTGTGCCGGCGCGCTTATTTATTTATCGCTCGTCGATATCACATCAAGATTTTCAAAGAGAATTACAAAACATTTTTTTCGATTTTTTTTTTCGCACTCCATAGAGTACTTAACTGCGGTGATATTTGATTCTTGTACAAGGCCATTTCGCCTCCGCTTTTGCTTGCCGCTTATACCGGGCGCGCCTTATTTATCGCTCGTCGATATCACATCAAGATTTCCAAAGAGAATTACAAACATTTTTTTTTCAGACTTTTTTCGCACTCCATAGAGTACTTAATCGCGGTGATTTTTGATTCTTGTACAAGGCCATTCTCGCCCTCCGCCTCCGCTTTTGCTTGCCGCTTGTGCCGGGCGTGCCTTATTTATCGCTCGTCGATATCACATCAAGATTTCAAAGAGAATTACAAACGCTTTTTTTTTCAGACTTTTTTTTCGCACTCCATAGAGTACTTAATCGCGGTGATATTTGATTCTTGTACAAGGCCATTTCGCCTCCTTTTTTGCTTGCCGCTTGCGCCGGGCGTGCCTTATTTATCGCTCTCGTCGATATCACATCAAGATTTCAAAGAGAATTACAAACGCATTTTTTTCAGATTTTTTTTCGCACTCCATAGAGTACTTAACTGTGGTGATATTTGATTCTTGTACAAGGCCATTTCGCCTCGCCTCCGCTTTGCTTGCCGCTTGTGCCGGGCGTGCCTTATTTATCGCTCGTCGATATCACATCAAGATTTCAAAGAGAATTACAAACATTTTTTTCAGATTTTTTTTCGCACTCCATAGAGTACTTAATCGGTGATTTTTGATTCTTGTACAAGGCCATTCTCGCCTCCGCTTTGCTTTTGCCGCTTGTGCCGGGCGCGCCTTATTTATCGCTCGTCGATATCATCACATCAAGATTTTCAAAGAGAATTACAAAATTTTTTTTTTCAGATTTTTTTCGCACTCCATAGAGTACTTAATCGGTGATATTTGATTCTTGTACAAGGCCATTCTCGCCTCCGCTTTTGCTTGCCGCTTTGCGCCGGGCGTGCCTTATTTATCGCTCGCTCGTCGATATCACATCAAGATTTCAAAGAGAATTACAAAATTTTTTTTTCGTTTTTTTTTTCGCACTCCATAGAGTACTTAATCGGTGATATTTGATTCTTGTACAAGGCCATTCTCGCCTCCGCTTTGCTTGCCGCTTATGCCGGGCGCGCCTTATTTATCGCTCGTCGATATCACATCAAGATTTCAAAGAGAATTACAAACATTTTTTTTTCAGATTTTTTTCGCACTCCATAGAGTACTTAATCAGGTGATTTTTGATTCTTGTACAAGGCGCCATTCTCGCCTCCGCTTTTGCTTGCCGCTTGTGCCGGGCGTGCCTTATTTATCGCTCTCGTCGATATCACATCAAGATTTCAAAGAGAATTACAAACATTTTTTTTTCAGATTTTTTTCGCACTCCATAGAGTACTTAATCGCGGTGATATTTGATTCTTGTACAAGGCCATTCTCGCCTCCGCTTTTGCTTGCCGCTTTGCGCCGCGCGTGCCTTATTTATCGCTCGTCGATATCACATCAAGATTTCAAAGAGAATTACAAACGCTTTTTTTCAGATTTTTTCATTTTTTTTCGCACTCCATAGAGTACTTAATCTGCGGTGATATTTGATTCTTGTACAAGGCCATTCTCGCCTCCGCTTTTGCTTGCCGCTTGCGCCGGGCGTGCCTTATTTATCGCTCGTCGATATCACATCAAGATTTTCAAAGAGAATTACAAACATTTTTTTCAGATTTTTTTTTCGCACTCCATAGAGTACTTAATCAGGTGATATTTTTGATTCTTGTACAAGGGCCATTCCGCCTCCGCTTTGCTTTGCCGCTTATGCCGGGCGCGCCTTATTTATCGCTCTCGTCGATATCACATCAAGATTTCAAAGAGAATTACAAACATTTTTTTTTCATTTTTTTTTCGCACTCCATAGAGTACTTAATCGTGTGATATTTGATTCTTGTACAAGGCCATTCTCGCCTCCGCTTTTGCTTTGCCGCTTATGCCGGGCGCGCCTTATTTATCGCTCGTCGATATCACATCAAGATTTCAAAGAGAATTACAAACGCTTTTTTTTTCAGACTTTTTTTTC
This sequence comes from Gentiana macrophylla, assembly GCA_026214975.1. NCBI lineage: Eukaryota > Viridiplantae > Streptophyta > Magnoliopsida > Gentianales > Gentianaceae > Gentiana > Gentiana macrophylla. Next base: position 113,591 of record JAOBSW010000378.1, read on the forward strand.
GCACTCCATAGAGTACTTAATCAGGTGATATTTGATTCTTGTACAAGGCCATTCGCCTCCGCTTTTCTTTGCCGCTTGCGCCGGGCGTGCCTTATTTATCGCTCGTCGATATCACATCAAGATTTCAAAGAGAATTACAACATTTTTTTCGTGACTTTTTTTTTCGCACTCCATAGAGTACTTAATCGTGGTGATATTTGATTTCTTGTACAAGGCCATTCTCGCCTCCGCTTTTTTTGCCGCTTTGCGCCGGGCGTGCCTTATTTATCGCTCGTCGATATCACATCATCGATTTCAAAGAGAATTACAAACATTTTTTTTCAGATTTTTTTCGCACTCCATAGAGTACTTAACGTGGTGATATTTGATTCTTGTACAAGGCCATTCTCGCCTCCGCTTTTGTTTTGCCGCTTGCGCCGGGCGTGCCTTTATTTATCGCTCGTCGATATCACATCAAGATTTCAAAGAGAATTACAACGCTTTTTTTTTTTCAGATTTTTTTTTCGCACTCCAGAGTACTTAATCGTGTGATTTTTGATTCTTGTACAAGGCCATTCTCGCCTCCGCTTTTGCTTGCCGCTTGCGCCGGGCGTGCCTTATTTATCGCTCGTCGATATCACATCAAGATTTCAAAGAGAATTACAAACGCTTTTTTTCGTGATTTTTTTTTCGCACTCCATAGAGTACTTAATCGGTGATTTTTGATTCTTGTACAAAGGCCATTCGCCCGCTTTGCTGCTTGCCGCTTGCGCCGGGCGTGCCTTATTTATCGCTCTCGTCGATATCACATCAAGATTTCAAAGAGAATTACAAACTTTTTTTCATTTTTTTTTTCGCACTCCATAGAGTACTTAATCGCGGTGATATTTGATTCTTGTACAAGGCCATTCTCGCCTCCGCTTTTGCTTGCCGCTTGCGCCGGCGCGTGCCTTATTTATCGCTCGTCGATATCACATCAAGATTTCAAAGAGAATTACAAACATTTTTTTTCAGATTTTTTTTTTCGCACTCCATAGAGTACTTAATCAGGTGATATTTGATTCTTGTACAAGGCCATTTCGCCTCCGCTTTTTTTTTGCCGCTTGTGCCGGGCGTGCCTTATTTATCGCTCGTCGATATCACATCAAGATTTCAAAGAGAATTACAAACATTTTTTTTTCAGATTTTTTTTTCGCACTCCATAGAGTACTTAATCGCGGTGATATTTGATTTCTTGTACAAGGCCATTCTCGCCTCCGCTTTTGCTTGCCGCTTATGCCGGGCGCGCCTTATTTATCGCTCGTCGATATCACATCAAGATTTCAAAGAGAATTACAAACGCTTTTTTTTCAGATTTTTTTTCGCACTCCATAGAGTAATTTAATCAGGTGATATTTGATTCTTGTACAAGGCCATTCTCGCCTCCGCTTTGCTTTGCCGCTTGCGCCGGGCGTGCCTTATTTATCGCTCGTCGATATCACATCAAGATTTCAAAGAGAATTACAAACATTTTTTTTTCAGACTTTTTTTTCGCACTCCATAGAGTACTTAAATCAGGTGATTTTTGATTCTTGTACAAGGCCATTCGCCTCCGCTTTGCTTGCCGCTTGTGCCGGGGGCGTGCCTTATTTATCGCTCGTCGATATCACATCAAGATTTCAAAGAGAATTACAAACATTTTTTTTTCAGATTTTTTTTTCGCACTCCATAGAGTACTTAATCAGGTGATTTTTGATTCTTGTACAAGGCCATTCTCGCCTCCGCTTTGCTTGCCGCTTATGCCGGGCGTGTCTTTATTTATCGCTCGTCGATATCACATCAAGATTTCAAAGAGAATTACAAACGTTTTTTTTTCAGACTTTTTTCGCACTCCATAGAGTACTTAATCGGTGATATTTGATTCCTTGTACAAGGCCATTCTCGCCTCCGCTTTTGCTTGCCGCTTTATGCCGGGCGTGCCTTATTTATCGCTCTCGTCGATATCACATCAAGATTTCCAAAGAGAATTACAAACATTTTTTTCAGATTTTTTTTTCGCACTCCATAGAGTACTTAACTGCGGTGATTTTTGATTCTTGTACAAGGCCATTCTCGCCTCCGCTTTGCTTGCCGCTTATGCCGGCGCGCGCCTTATTTATCGCTCTCGTCGATATCACATCAAGATTTCAAAGAGAATTACAAACGCTTTTTTTTCAGACTTTTTTTTTCGCACTCCATAGAGTACTTAATCTGTGGTGATTTTTGATTCTTGTACAAGGCCATTCGCCTCCGCTTTGCTTGCCGCTTGTGCCCGCGCGGCCTTATTTATCGCTCGTCGATATCACATCAAGATTTCAAAGAGAATTACAAACGCTTTTTTTCGTGATTTTTTTCGCACTCCATAGAGTACTTAATCGCGGTGATATTTGATTCTTGTACAAGGCCATTCTCGCCTCCGCTTTGCTTGCCGCTTATGCCGGGCGTGCCTTATTTATCGCTCGTCGATATCACATCAAGATTTCAAAGAGAATTACAAACATTTTTTTCAGATTTTTTTTTCGCACTCCATAGAGTAATTTAATCGCGGTGATTTTTGATTCCTTGTACAAGGCCATTCTCGCCTCCGCTTTGCTTGCCGCTTTGTGCCGGGCGTGCCTTATTTATCGCTCGTCGATATCACATC